>CAEFZY010017151.1:0-160114 GCA_903066815.1 Brachyrhaphis roseni
CATGGCCTGTCTTTGAACCTGTCCAGGACTGTATAGACTGTTTGCTGTGTTCTTTGAACTCCACGATGTTGTTCGTTCACTCAAGATAACTTCTGAAGTTTGCTTGTTGCACTATTGTAGCGGCAAAGGAGTGAAGTCAGCTAAATACATATGCACACTACACTTTTTTACATATTTGTATGTAAAAAATTTCAAAAGCATCATTCATTTTCCCTGTATTTCACATTTATGAGCTGCTTTATGTTGCCATTCCACATGAAATCCAGAAGAGACACATTGAGGTTTGTGGTTGAACATTCCAAATTGAAGGAAAAAAAAAACACTAGAAGTATGTATAGTTTTGAAAGAGATTTTATATACTTTGAGGTATTACGTTGTTAGTGGTAAAACTGAGATTTGTGATGACATAAAAGGAAGTTTTTCAATGCACAGAAACGGACCCCACCATTGACATCTCAAATTCAAAGCTTTATAGAACAACTAAATGGTCACTGTTGACCAGTGGGTCATTTCTCTGTCCTCCCGCCCGTCAGTGTCCTTCCAGACAAACAAATCACAGTTGCTTTGCCAAAGCAAAATGGCCTCCATCAGTGCGAGCACAGTGACATCTCCATCTGCTGTCAGACAAACCATTAAAAGTGCAGGGCGAAATTTCAGCCCTGTCAGTGCACATAAAGTCTCTCATTTCTCTACATCAGCACAGTCTACTAGTTCTGCACAGCAGATATACACTCAATCTAAAAATGGACTCCCATCCCGAACATTTTGATTTCATTACCACCCGCTGCTGAATATTCATATTTTCTTTTAACGGCTGTGTCAAGTCACACCTGGAGCCAGCAGGATGTGGTACATTATTCATTAGTAAAAGTAAATGGGGTGTGGCCTGATAGAGTTTACCAGGGTGTTGAGAAGCATGAGCTTCTCTTGTTGATACATTAATGGTCCAGCTTCTTCCATCACTACTGATGAACTATCCTTCCCCTCAGGATACTGAAGAAATCATTATGATCATCTCATGTTTTTTTGTCCTTGTCCTGACAAGATGGTAAGATTAGTAACAGAGAGTTGACAAGAAGTGAATTAAGCTCATATGTTTCAGATTTCTTTTGTAACTTTTGTGAGGTCTGTCTCCTTTCTTTTGAGAACAAGGGTCAAGATTGTGGGGAAAAATAGAGATTAAGATGTACATGAAACATAACAGCCCCCACCTTAAACCACCAAATGTCCACAAATTCAACCATTTACCAACCAGCCAGTTAGCCATCAGTGGAACATTTACCCAGATCATGTTCTGAGAGGTTGCCTCAGTGTCCTTTACCCAGTTGATATTTTTTCCCAATTTATTTGGCCATTTTTCATCATGATGCTCAGATTGCTTCTAGTCTAACCATTAATCAGTTGGCAATAGGAGATTGGATCACTGGGCTACTTAAACCACCTCACTAAGTTAAGGTGGTGAAACGGCTGAAGCAAAAACCAATGCAAGCGATTTACACCGGCATCTACATTTAAATAGTTACCATTTTTCACTAGGCGTAAATTCCCAACCTGACAAAACCCCATATACAGAGGTTCATGTAAAATTCAGGCTTAGATCAAGATATCCTTCATCCAGGAAAATCTTGAACCTCAAGCTCCTGAACTCCATTAGTAGAGAGTAATGGTGTGCCAATCGACCAGCTACCGATCATAATTGGCCGATTTCTGTGAAAAAGTATATGATCGGTGATCAATCACTGTCTTTTGTTGCCAATCTCAAAAACCGATCACCTGTATCTCATATTTTTTAGCCTACAGAGGCCTTGTATGCTGCGTATCTCCCTCTTTCCTTCACACTGCGCAAGCGCTCTGTAGCAAATCCTAAACAAAGTCGTGTGAAACTTTAATGCTATTTATTTCCCTTTTGTCCAGAAAAAGACATCTCCCAGAATGAGGTGGAGAATATCACTAGCTTGATAATGTCTGGGTTTCCATTCTGGGCAAGGAACTACCACCGCCTGATCTCAGATATGCAAACAATTGATAGATAATTTTGCCTCTAATCGATTCATAAATGTCTTGTTTAAGCAGAGGTATTTTTGTATGAACTGCTAATTCTTAATTCTTAATTGGCCTGAGACATCTCAGTTGAAAAAATTTTCAAATCAGTTTCTCTTTGTATAACGCATAGGCAGCCATTACCGTCATTACTGCTAACTATTTCAAACTTTCTTGAGATTTTGCAGATTCTTTTTCTTCTTTATGTGTGACAGACAGCGATATTAAACTTTACTGCTCATTATAGTTAACTGTGCTGTAATTCAGTTTTAGGTGAAGACACTTTAATTGGCAGTGGAATGTGAGGCGTGACACATTTTTCTCCGAAAATATCTTTGGCTTAGGTTTTCCATCTAGTTGCCCATTTGCCCCGTCAATACCTTCCGGCCTAGATATCAGAGAAAGCCTGTTTTCATACTATTCATTGCATTATTGTATTGTTATTGTTGAAGGTTAGAGGCATCTTTCAGTTTTCAGAAAAGCTGTAAATAAACTGTTTTGAAGTATCTTTGTCATGTAATGTAATCCATGAAAATTTTGATCCTAACCTTTTGACCCCATCATATGTAAAGTTATTCTATGCACAAATCCTTTTGGTATTAAAGGCTTTGTCTAGGATTCCATTTTCATATCTGACCTGACCCTTTCAGATTAGTGGTAAACCTTTGAACGATATGCATTAAACTTTATTTCTTCTGTGTTTTTAATCTTTTCGAATTATATGAATGTGACCTATGCAGCTTAATACATCAAAGTATTAACTTTAATATAAAATAAAAGATATATAAAAAAAGTCTTATGGAGATGAAAACCACAATTAATGAAAAGAATGAGAAAGACAAAATAATTAAAAAGAAATGAATTACATATAAAATTTGAGAAATGTTTTATTTGTCTTGCTGGAAAATCCACAAGTCCTTGCAATTGTGTTTTTGGAGTGAAGTGAAGTGCCATTCCACCAAGCATGGTGTGTGCAATGATGTCCAAGGAGGTGAATTTTGATCTTATCCAACCAGTCGTCTTCTTGAAGGAATATAGGGACTTGTCCAAATGTCCTGCAGCAAAATGCAAAAGAGTTTTAACCTACTTTTATTCAGCAGTGTAGTTTTGTCTAGAGACAATTCACAGAAAATATTTTAGCATAAAATTGTGTTCTTTCAACTTAATAAGAGTACCCTGGCCTACTGGAACATTTACCAGTTTGGAAATCTGACTAAAGTTGATGTTACTGGTGTGTTTTGCAACTAAATGGTTTTATATTTTATATGGGACAGCTCTTTTCTTTTTCTCATCATATTTTGTGTGTGTGATAACTTGACAGATTTTTCATAAACCATTTCACAGGACTAAACCAACTATTAGCTAGCACTAAGAGGATGCAGGGTTGAGTTTTACATGTTGTAAAATTTCAGCTATTATTTTGTGAAACAACTTGGTTTATTTGAGTTCAATTTGTTGAGCCATTCCATTTTTTTCCCCCTCATTTATTTGGATTTCTATAAAAGTGTAGGTTGCTTGGGTTGCTTCCAGTATTTAATGTTAATTACAAATTATTGTATATTCATAGATGTATAATAAATAAATTTTTATATATATATATATGTATATATAAAGAGAAAATGTCACCATGGTCACATTGTCATGTTCCAATTTCTGTCCATTAAAACCAATCTGCAGTATGTTTGCTTGCTTGACATTTTGTTCATTCTTGAATATGTGTTGTTTTTTTTTGTTTGTTTTCTTTTTATGGTTCACAAGCAAATAGTTTGTGGGAGTCCAAAGCAGAACCTGAAGTGCTGGCCTTTTTGTGGAGGTGGAGATGTATATATAGGAACACACGTGTGCAGCAATCCTAACTTTTATCCCTCTGAGACCAGGCTTTGTTTGAGCTTCAGAATGCTACTCAATCAAACCCTGACCTTTTCTTTCCTCTGACATCAAACGTCAGGACCACCAAATGCAACAATTTCTATTCTTTGGTAGCTGCACTGTTTGTTCTCGAGCTCATTTCTTTTGGTGCCCGGCTAAGTTATTCATTCTGCCGTGATCTTTTAGTTTTTGTCAAGTCACAACCACAAACATCAGTGCATTTTATAAGTTATTATTTATTATTGTGATGACCACTACAAAGTAGCACACAACTGGGAAGGAGAGGAAAAATGATCTTTTTTGCTTTGTTTTTGTAAATGATATTCTGAAACGTTCATTTGTATGCAGACTATATTGCACTGATAAACCTAAATCAAATTCATTGCAACAAACTGTCTCCAGAAGTAGTCTTTCTTTAAAAAACATTACTCAACAGAGCATCATGAAAAAAAAAATAGGTCAACGATAAATTTGTAAAGAAGTTTGGGGTAAGATTAGGTTGGAAACATCCTAAACTTCGTACGTCTCACTAAGCACCAAAATGTAACTTTTTGGCCTACACAAATGTTATGTGTGGTGGGAGTCTTTACACCACCCATAACATTACATCATCGTATGGAGATTCTATTCTATTCTATTCTATTCTATTCTGTTCTATTCCTTCCTGTTAACAATGATGCATTACTTTGATTTCTATTCAAATAGTTAAAGTTTGGGGTTTTGCATATGTAAAATGTTATCTTACATTCACTCACTTTAGAAACAAATTCATTAGAAGAACTCCATAGAGGCTATATTACTTTGTTTTATTCAGTATCTGCAATAAGAACACAGTGACTCAAAGTGAACTAGATTAATGACTACATTTTCTGTTGTTTTTTTTTCTCTCCACAAGATTCACAGTCACAATGCTCACGTACTAGGCAGCTATCAATCTATCAGCAAAAAGCAAATAAACAAAAGGCTAAAACTGATGCATCTTCTGAACACACACCCTTCTCTGTAAACAAAAACAATGACAGCCAAACAGATTTGAGTAAGTTCCCGTCAGCACCTCTGCAAACAGGCATCGGGGGCAGAGTGGCGCTAAACACAATTCAGCCTTATCATGTCTCATAGGCTTTCCTTGCTGAAATGATTGTTTCACTCAAATGAACAGATTGAATATATCATGCATCCTTGCTGTAGATGGAAATAAATCTTTCAAATCAGCTTTTTTTCCCCCCCCTCCTGTTCTTCTTTGCCCCAACAAAGCAATTTCTTAGCTGGTGTCCCTCTGACTGAAGAAGCCGTCTGTCATAAATTCACACCAGCAAGTGCATAAATCTCCCTTTACAGATAACATCGGGTGTGTATCGACGAGAGCCACAGAGCAGCAGGGACGCGATATAAAGTCTATGCCTATTTTTATTGCTGGTACCAGAATTTTTTATATATTTTTTTTGGTTTGCAAAGCACCTGAGAGACTGAGTGCGTGTTTTGCTGCATCGGTTTTATAGGGGCATCTGCTGTCTGTCATTTATTTTCTGCATCAGACACATTGTTGTTTGTTGTGTGGGTGATATATGATTGATTTTAGCAGGTGATTATCCACCTGCCACGATGCAGATGATCTGTCCTAATTCCAGAGTGGACAAGATTCACTTGCACTCATTTTTCAGTTTTGTTCCACTTGCCTCTGGTTGTATTTGTACCTTGTAGCTTTTTCTTTATTTTTACTTCAATCGGTTGTGCTTGACCCCTCATCATTTCTCCCACACTCTTATTCATCCCTTTGTCAGTCACTTTTTCTCTTTCTCTCTTCCTCAAACACCCCTCCTCCTTCCACACACACACTCTCACATGCAACTTGTGTGCAGTTTAATAATCATTAGGATGGGGCTCCCTAATGAATAAAGCCACTCGGACTAATTGCTCGGAGTGTTTCAAGATACGAGATAACATGAGAAAAAATGAGGATGTGGACGTTAAATAGCTTGTTGTTGGAATTTTAAAGAGGTAATTAGAAACATTCACAGTAGGATGACCACACGCTAGTTGTTTGTTTCTTTTTCAGGACATGATAAATCTTTGGGCTGATGGAGCACGAAGGCTTTAAAAACAAAGATGGTGGGAAAAACAATTTCAAGATCGTTCAGGGTGAAAATTAGACCACCGGGGTAAGACGGTGGGATACATTTATTACTAATAACTGGATAGTTGATTGGCTCAAACATGACAGCTACATGGAGATATTTGCATTGAACACAGTTATGTTCATAGAAGGGAAATGGCAAGTAGATTGAATTTATGTAGTGTTTGTTTAGTGATAGCGACCACTCGAAGCTCTTTTGAATTAGACAATTTTTATCCAAGTGAAGTCATATATGTGCACACATTTCACCAAAACATAGATCACATGGCAGCCTGGGGTTAAGTGCCTTGCCAAGGGGCACATCAACATGTGGTAGAGGAAGAATCTGGAATAGGACCGACAACTTTTATACCGAAAACTACTTTTCCTGTTGAGCGACAGTTGCCCCATTAAAAACAAAAACTGCAGGTGTTAATATCCAACATGATTGTCCCAAGTCACTGGTTGTGTCTTAAAGAGTTATCTGTAATTAATTATGAATGTTTACATATAGGTTTGACCAGTATATGTTTGAGTTTACTTATCTAAATATAAGGTAGTCCTAATGGTAGTTTAACAACTGGAGTAAAGATTTGATTAAAATGTTCTAAAGAATGTCTATAGCAGCAGTCCTCCAGGACCGGCATACTGTATGTTTTAGTTCTCTCCCTGCTGGTAGTAACAACCTTTTCAACATGTCAATGTTCTTCTTAGGCCTTCTAACGAGCAGTCATTTGGTCCAGGTGCGTTAAACCAGGGAGAGGACTAAAACATGCAGGATGCCGGCCCTAGAAGGACGACTTTGGGCACCCCGATCTATAGAATATAAATATTTGCATACTTTGTTTACATACTAGTTCTAACTTAAAAAAATAAGTAAAATAATCATAAATAATCCAACATTAATTTACAAAGCGCCTAACTCCACCATGTGCCTTTTTTTTAATTTACATTATTTAGGGGAAATTCCACAACAGTGATTGAAATGGTCATTTAAAGGTTTGACCACTGTGCAACAAATCATAATATATGTCAACAGTTAAAACAATTAAATTAACACATTACACTATGACTTAAAAAGTGTTGCTTTCCAGTAGAAGCTAAAGCAAGATTAAACCAAGTGCTCACTTCTGTTTGACCCAGAGGTTGAACTGTAAACAACTGTCAACTCAGCGTGCCTGTTTTAATTTTGCTCTTAAGGCCAAATTCCCACTTTGGTACCACACCGGACACTGAAATTGCAAGCACCTTTTAGCCCTGTCAGCAACTTCTGATGCTGCAAGCACTACAGGGGTGGGGTGGGGAAATCCCTGCAGGTTGAGATCCCCCTACACCACGGAAGATGATACACCTTTATCTGTCCAGTGGCGGTCAAAGTCTTGCTCTAAGACCAGAAGCAAGAACCTAAATCATGGGTCGGATTGACAAGATCAAGACTGCTGATGTTAAAATGATGCTTACATGAGCCAATGCAATGGATGGTTAATAGCACAGGCTTGACTTAAGCTAGACAGTGTATGCTGTACGATATCTATGGTTATTCACCGTTCACATAACATTAGCGTACATCTATCTTGTGTTGTTGTCTGGCACATTAAGTATTTATTTTTTAATCAATGTAAATGAACAAAACCCGGTAACACTTTGACAGGTTGTGATTAAGACTGTTATGACACCGTTATAAACATGACATAACACCTGTCATGAACATGAGTAAGTCTTCATGAATATTTATGACTGTTGTCATAAAGTGTCATTCGGTAAATCACGACACTTTTAATACAAAGTTGACATTATTCAAAATGTGTCATTTACCTTCTTCTTCTTCAGATCTACGCCCTGTTTGGCCTGGTCTCACATAAAATGTTTGTGAGTGAAATATGGTAAAAATGTCAAAATATTGAAGGTTATATAAATACTTTTACTCAGTACTGTAAACCACTACAAGTAAGTTTAAGCTTAAGGTGAAGTAATTGCAATCATTTTGAGCATAAAATCAACACGTTATCACAGCATCATTCAAACCCCAGAAAAACCAACAGAAAACCTGTCGCTGCAACAGGAAATTGTAAGGGGTTGTAAGTTGAAGACCCTGTCACTCTGGATCAAAGATATTAGTAGCGACCCTAAGTGTAGGTGGACAGGTGCAGCATAGCCTTGGGGCAACACAGAGTCCAGGGGAGACTTTTAAAGGTGGCAGAGCAGTTTGTGTGTGACTGTTTTGTTCTCAGAGGGGAACGCTGGTGTATTGATTTTCAGTAGTAGCCATACAACAGAGCCAGATATTGGCATTAAACCCTTTTGACACGTTGCTCTCGATGAACACCATATTGTGGACTTGATGCGACACATGAGCAGAGACCTTATGTGAAATACGTGTGTATGTCGGTGTGTGTTAGTGTGCTTCGGAGTTTCGGTACAAAACCACCCGCTGCTCAAATTCATCCTAAGTTGAAAATTACACAGACTTAAACAAAACATACACATTCCTTCCTCACACCTGGATATTCCACGCAGGCGTACCTTCACACCTGATAAGGCAACCAAACAAAATGGGCTGCTTCTTCATGCTAAAACGTGGCCCAAGGCAGTGTAATTTCCCTTCTTTCTCTGTGTCTCTATCTTTCTTTCTCACATTCACCTTTTTTCCACTGTCAACGCGTTGCCAATTGGAGTAAACGGATGTCTGCTCTTGCATCACATCCTAGATAAATTTCCTTGCCCTTTGATGTTTCTTCTTGGACTTGCTTATCCTGATGTTTATCCTGTTAGAAAAACCACAGCACCAAGTAATTTGTGCAAAGATTGAAAGTGACATTGTTCCTATGCTACAGGGGATCTAAAAGGAATACACCCTTGTCAAAATGTTAGGATTTGTGATGTAAAAACAGGTGACTACGTTGGATAAAAAACATTGTTTTCTACCTATAATGTGACACAAATCTTTTGCAATTGAAAAATTATATGCGCAAAGTACTCTCTTTGTACTTTGACTTTAGGAATTCTTCGTCTTTTTTCTATTCCTAAGTTTGTGGGGAAAAAAACCCATCAGAGTTAATGAGGTATTTTTCAAATGAGTTATCTATTTTAATCTACTCCGACTTTGACATTTTAGCCATCAAAATATACTACAACAAATCAAATCCAAACTTTGTACTCTGCAACGGGGGGCTAACCATTTCTCAGAAACAGGTATTTGTTTTCTATTCCCTTCCATTATTTAATGGCTTTGGGCACCAGAAAATAAATTCCATTCACCTCCTTTTGTATGTGTGCAGCAGAATATACAAAGTAAAAATCGCCAGCCTCCGCCAGCAGTGCTGCATGAAATGAAGCATTAATACCCTACATTTACACTAGGGAGTCACTGTTGTTCTCAGTGCGCACACACAAATTTATAAAAGCAGCTACACACTTGGGCAAGCACTCTGTAAAACTGGCAGATATATTTATTTGCATAAACTTCCTTCTCCTTTTATTTTTTATTTTTTGTCCTGATTCTTGCTGCAGACTTATTTGAGCCTGGAAAAAAATGCTGTGTGCCATATGTAGATGCATCAGGGCAAATGTTCTTTACAGAGTTGCGATGGTGGGCGTCTGTGAGGCTTACTCTATGCGATTGATAGCCTCCATGCTGTAGCCCAGGAACAATATGATGAATTTGCGTGTAAGCAGGATAAATCCCCTGTTCCTTTGTGTTTTGATGTAATTAGGGACGAACGCATGTTACAAGGCACTTCTTGTACAATACTGTTTTCTGTATTGAAAAGAAGAGCAGGTAAAGATAAATGTGCCCTATAACAAACTTGTTCACTTACATGAACTGTAAAGCACACCAACAACCCCACAAGTGACCAAACAGTCTCATTAATCCAGTTCTGCCCTGCCACACTGGCTTTGGGTCATATAGGTGACCCAGCTACACATGTACAAAGATTAAGAACAGACAAACATAATTAGTTATAGTCTTCCTTCAACATCCTTTTTTTCTCTCTCTCTTCTTGTTGGAAGTATAGTGTATGGTAGTGCTGATCATTTGATGCTTTACGTACAGAGGCCAAATCCAAATGTAAGTTTGTTTTTTTATCTGTTCAAGTCATTACAATCACAAAACACGTGCAGTACATTTCTCAGGATTGCTATACATTTTCAGTAATTTTGAAGATGATTTGTCTACAAAGAATAAATGCACTATATACATTTCTGAAATGTTAGTTTGATTGCTTTTGCTTTGGTTGTCAAAATTATGGGGTTGAGTTGGTGTTAAAAGATCTGCATCAGTGGAATAATGAGACGTTTAGCTTCCTGTGGCATGTTTCAGCACTTTCATTTGTTTGCTCAGTAGGTTTCGTAGGAAACAGCTGATGACCCATCGGCAGCCCGTCAGATTTTTAAGGGCTCTGAATGACTTGGCTGCAAGCAAAACTCTTCAAGTGCTCCGAACTGGTTTATTGTCATCATCATTGACATATGTTTGCCACAGCCTTTAAATATAAGCCCACTGAGACATTTTCACTAAATTCATTTTATTTATTTTTAACATTTTCTCAACTTTATATCTTCAGCAATAAACATCTCACAGCAACCTTTGACACAGGTTGGTGTTTCAACATCACAACGATCCCAAAGGCACATAAGAGCAAATTTTCAAATGGGTAAAATATTTTTGAACTGCATTGAAGTAAAAACTTTTGAATTTAATGAAAATGTTGCTAAAGAGATGGGAGGTAAAAATAAATAGAGCCATTATTTATTTCGAACATGATAGTAGTATGAAATCATGCACAAGAACAAGGAATGCAAAAGACACATATTTTTGTGCCACAATAATTTTAACATGCTCAAAAAGGAGTAGGAAGACGTAAGAAACTTATGAACTCCTACCTCATAAACTCATACAATATTTTCAGATGGGACCTCATTAGTAAATCAAATCCAAAATAAAAATAAACAGGTTAATTAATTTTCCATTTTATCTGCGTTTACAGATGTCTAAGTATATGTATCCATACATCCATACCCACACACACATATGCGTTAACCTCAATTTACATATACACATTAGTGCTGTCTCTCACCCATTTTTCTATATCTTGTGAAAATGACCTCCTTATATTTCATTGTAAATTGTATTAAATTGTGACTTTGTTTTAACTCCTTATTTCACTTGTTCCGTAACTTTACTCCATGAATTGAAATACAAAAGCTCTTTCTTGTTGTTCGTGAACTACGACTCCTTAAGTTTGAGTAACCCCTTAGAACCAGAAGAAAGAATTTAAATAATAACATTGAAATCTCATTTGAACAAGCAGCTTGTGGCTGTTTGTGTTTGATTCCTCTGAACACTGGTTGATATATTGAACTGTTTGCCTTAGAGACAAGTGGCAATAAAAAAGGAGCATCTCTAATGTTTTTTAAAGGCAAAGCGACAGCTACTTCAGAGAACCCTGGAATAAAAATAACTCTTTATATGTTTATATCAATTACCAGGTGACGGTTGATCAATGGTAGTGACTGCATAATGATTTATTGTCAGATGTTTGAGGAATGGCCAATGAAGGCTTCAGTGGATTTTCTCCTTTCTTTAGGTTTTTTTTTTTCTGTCACAGTTTCCATTGGCATTTCCCTCTCAAGACAAAGAAAATGTGAAGCAAACAGTCCCACTTTGGGTTGCTTTCATCTCCACTTGGATCCTCCTGTTGTTGGGCGACTCGTTCTTTTTAAGTACAGTGGGGGAGCTGATTGTTGTTTTGCTATGTAATTTTCTACTGATGGTCTCCGCCAGCTCCGTCTGCGGCCACAAAAGCCCGCTCGACAACTTGACAATTACCACCACTCAGTCGGGATGGAAATGCGGCTGTTGCGGCACTGCTTGCTGTGACATTGCTTTTCCTGCTTCCCAAAATGGCACAACATGAAGTGTTTCGGAGTGGATGCTGATCCAGTGGCAATTCAGCATACTTCCCCCACCCCAAAATGCTTTATGCTGCTATGATTGATTGGGCTTAAAGGCAGTTTTGAAATCCTACTCAGTAAATCAAACAAGGATGCTGGAAGAAGTTTGAGACTTTTCATCTTAATTTTCTGGTGCTAGTATGCAGAAGTAGCGCTTTGCAAAAACATTTATACCACTTGAACTTTTTCACAGTTAGTCATAACACTACTAGATATTTCTGTTGCATAATTGTGAAGTGGCAACACAAATCTGTTCCAACATGTTACTACGATACCCTGAAATAAAATGGGTATCATTAAGCATTGGTGAACAAACAACATGATAGAAACCACTGGACGCAGCAGACAAGTGAGGAATAAAGTTGTGGGGAAGTATAAAGCAGGGTTAGGTTTAAAACAATAAACTAAGTATTGGACATCTTACAGAGCACTATTCAATCCATCATATGAAAATAGAAAGAGCAAGGCACAGCTTCTAGCTTCTAGTGTCTTGGTAAGCTTCTAGCCTAGCAAGACTCCATCCACCTAAACTGACAGGCTGCGCAAGAATAGCATTAGTCAGAGAGGCAGTCAAGGGATGCAAAGATCCACAGCTCAGATGGGGGAATTTGTTGGCAGGATGGCTATTAGTTGTGCCTTCCACAAATCTAGACCAATGGCAATAAAAAAAGCCATTGTTGACAGAAAGCCATAAGAAATTCTGTTTGCCATAAGCCATATAGGGGATTCAGCAAACATGAAGAAAAGTGTGCTGTGATCAGATGGGGAAAAACTTTTTAGGAATGCATACAAATTCTATATATGGCAGAAAAATCTAAAACTGTACATGGGAAAGATGGTGGTGGAGGATTCCTACATTAGGAACAGGGAAACTAGTCAGAGGAGGGTTGATTGTACCAGGGCAACACTGAATAAAACAAAATTTATTTGAGAGTATGAGTGAAATGAAATTGGGCCTGAAATTCAACTTCCTTGAGAACAACCACATTAAATAGCTGAATGGAAAATGTTAATTTCTATGTAGATGTTCAAAGCTTTTAAGAGATGTACATTGAAAACATTGGGCATATTTGTAATTACTGCAAAAAGTGGTTTTAACTCAACACAAACCATAATTTGTATTGTAAGTAAAATTTCCTTTCACTTCCCAATTAAACACTTCTTGCCATATCAAATCCCAATAAAAATACATTCAAGTTTAGAGTTGTAATGTAACAAAGTATGAAAAGAATTGCCGCATATAAATACTGTAGTTTTCAAGTCACTACAAAGATCCTTATTTTATTCATTTTTAAAATTCTAAGTAGGAAATATTGGGGCAGTCTGACTATTGAAACAGATACCATAAACAGAATAGCTCTGTGTGTCAAGTAATACCTAACAAAGCATTCTTTTTCTTTTAAATTATCATTCAGAAACACTCATTTTCCTTGTGAAAGTGTTGTACAAGTTGCTTTTTTCACGATAGACCCTAAGTTTGACTGGTCTTCCTCCCTTACACGGTTCCATTATGCTGCTGTCTCCAGAGCAGGAACATGGTTCTATTTGGAGCCCGGCAAAAGCTCTCAGCTAATGCCCCCAGGGATGCAGCATCATATCTGGCCAGGAGCAATGCAGAGACGTCTAGTGGTGGAGGCTTTGTGGCTTGCCTTTTACCAGCACATCTGGCTCCACAAGATTAGTGTGCTAGCCCGAACCCCGGGAAAATACACATCACGTGTAACAACAAAGAAACAACACGCCTCGGAAATGCTTTCCGGAGCAGTTTGTGTTCGGGGAGGGGGGTAATGAAGCTTTGCCATAAATACAGCTGAGTTTGTCAGTAAATGAAGGCAAATACATATGTAAATATGCAGAAATTAGATTTTTCGGAGAAGAGGGAGTTAATCAAGTGAAAGTCAATTTTAAAGATGCCTCCAGTCGTCCTGGCTTCCTTTTGTTTGTCTTACTTGTCCTTTAACGTCTCTCAGCACTTTGGGCATTTTTGAAAAATTTTGGTCTCTTACTGGTACATCCATTTTTTTTTTTCAATTCCAGCAAATGACGATCCTGTATTTATCTGTCCCAAATACACTTGCCACGTCGGTAAGTTATACACTACAGAATGATGAAGAATCCATCGGCGGACATGTTACAGCAGCCTAGTAATGAACAAAACTCATTTGTGTGCCAGTAATTACACACTTCTCTGATTAAAGATGGCTGTGCTGGATAGTATTTGGGTAATTATTCCCTCTTGCTCCATGTGATAAGCTCATAAAGTCCAGTCAGGGTGGGTAAGGCCATGGGGAGAAGTTAATGACATGCTAAGGCTGGTTAGAGCGAATATCTAGTCTTTTTTTTTTTCGATCTCCCACTCTGTCATCTCCACAACACAAGTTACTATTCTTATGTGTACTGTCCCAGTATGATCGCTCTAGCCAAGCCTAAACAACAGAAACCAATGTGGCGTAGATGCACTGAAATCATGTTCTATTAATGTTGTTGACAACTAGCCTTAGCTAGGGGTTAGTGCTAACATGTGGCTCCTCATCCAACAAAGCTAATTAAAGTGGACCTTTTTTAAAGAATCTCTTTTCCACTAATTCTGGGCTCCATGGTTGACATAATCCCTCTCCTCATCCTTGCTTGCTGTTTTTAATTAACACTTGCCTTCCTCGTCTATTTAGTGACTCGGTTAGCTCTGCCTGCTGTCCCTTCTGTGAACCATTGGGTTTGTCACCATTCCAGCAAGTTTCCCCTTCAGCTTGGCATTTTGTCATCCCACCAGAGGTTATCTTTCCTTCAGGCTACCCTTATTGCCGTATCCTTAGCAACCTCTGCATTTATATCTAACCCCTATAAATAATGTTTAAAATGCCTGAAATACATCCTTTGTTGTTTTTATTGCAGCAACATAATCTGACACTGAAAAGCTTTGAACAGTCTGTACTTTAATTAACTTGCATGCTTAAATTATACAGAAGAATCAAAATGCAAGAAACATTTTTTTTTAGATTGTATTTTACCCTTTAAGTTAATGATTGTGTATAGGAATATTTAAATTGTCATCTATTTCGTTGTTTTCCAATGGTGTTAGTCTGATGTGACAGTGAAGCCTATTTCACCTAAATGCCTCTCAGCCACAGCAGATCTGTGCTGAAATCTGAAACTCGGGTGATAGCCGTGAATCATTCATGTAAACTTGCTCATATCTACAGTTAGAGATGTAATTAAAAGTTTAAAACCACCAAAACTGTGACAAACAAGGCTGGATGAAAACCTAAGATTTTCTTGGAACCATTCACATTGAGAAGGATGATGGGGGAGATGAGCACAATTTAAACAAAGGTAAACATGTTGCTTCTACCACATCATTAGATCCTTTTTACATGCTGTCAAGCCTTTCTATCCCTCTTTTGCACAACTCTGCTATGACTGGAACCATGTGCTTTGTTCACATAGGTCTATCTATGAGATGTTTGTAGGCAAACACTGAATGAATGAGTTTATTTAAAATAGGTCAAGCTACAACATAGATTATATGCTAAAGAAGAAATGTACTATATAGCTACAAATGCTAATTTCCACCTGTAGCCCCCCAAAAAGCTTGATTTTTTTCCTCTTTTGTCTGTTCAAGGGAGAGAATATTGGAGAATGATTTTTTTCTCATCTTTAACAGTGGTACCATCATGTGTAGAGGATCCTATTCATTCATGTCACACTCACACAAACATTAATTCTGAACAAGATGACCCCAAACATAGAGTCGCAGCACAAGGGAGGTCTAGTGAACAGCGAGCTTGATTTAAAGTTATCCTGATATGAAGGAGTCAGGGCTGAGAAAAGGTGCCATGTTACTTGTCACAGTTTCTGCAGAGTTCAGTTCAAAGTTACGAGTGAACCAGTCAGCCACTCCCCGAGCTGCAGAGGTCACAGAGATACAGTTCTGAGTTGTGTTGAGCTCCTGTCAGCTCCGCGGTCTGCATGACTGTTGAGCTGAGGGTTAGCATGATGGCAATAAGAAGTGTCAGTCAAATAGGCACATAAAGAGAAAGAGCCCATATTTCTTAACGACAAGGCCCCATATTTGGTAACTTTAATGAACAAGCAAAATGTAGTGTGTCAGAGGTAGGCACAAGTGGCAGTTTTGTGTCACTGCTCATTCTTTCACTTACTTGTAAGGCACTGAAACTAAGAATTAGAATTTATGAAAGTTGTATGTTTTCAATTGCAGAGTTCTTTTTAGATTTTGAAAGAGTTGTTGTTGGTGTATGGTAGATCAACCTGCTGACAACCTTTGACCTCCCTGCATAAGTTTGTAGTAGAAATATAAATCTCATTTGTTTGTTGTAAGGGTACAAAATACATCACATAGCTTTTATTTTGAAGGCCATTATTACTTTTCTAATACTATAACTTGAATGGCTCTGGTTTTTAATCTTGATTTTCTGTAGAGTTCTATGTACAACTGAAGATATAGATTGGAAATTAGGTTTTTATTGCAGATGTTTGGTGCTGTGAATATATTTCATATTTCACATGGTACTTAGTGGATTTTTTAATATGTTCGTTAGAAAATTGATATATTGACAATCTAATTTTAATAGATTGTCAAAATTAGTCCTTCACTCTTTTTCTGATAACATGGCTTAGCGCTGTGGTTGACTTGAGACCTCCTAGCTTGCGCTGTCAGACTTTTGCAGTTCTCATTTCCATTCCAATGTATAGATTGGTTTTCACTTTAACAAGACTGGACATAATAAACATCATACTTGTGATGTTTGTCATAAAAGGGGTTCAAAGCCTTTGAATCTGCATCAGAATGAGCAAAGATGTGCCACTTTTATGATTTGTACCCACAGTGAATATTTTTAAATTAGTTTAATACAAATGACAAACAGCAACAGGCAAAAAAATACAAAATAAAAAAAATAAAAGTTAGTTAAAAACAGATGTAGGCAGAATCCTGCCAATAGACTGTAGCTCACTGCCCACAAAGGGGTGCTGCAGGGGCACCATCTCAGACAGAGAACAGCTCAGGGACAAGCAGAAGAAAGCAGCGAGAGGTTGCCCCGGTTTATCGGCTGCGGCAGGCTTGGCAAAGCCTCCCAGCACTCTGGGGGAGCCCAGTTCACCGTTTTTAATGAATGTGAACGAGGAAGGAGGAGACCGCCGTTGATACTTAGTAGCGTTTCGGAAGATGCCAGGAAGCGAGGCTCCACGAGACACGGCAGGCCAGACAACGGCTGTGGCACATGCCCAGGAGTGAGTTGCCAGGAGCCGTTTGTTTGACAAGGCCCAGAGATGGGGCTCATGCTAAGAACAGAGGGGCTTTGTAGTTGAGGCCAGATATGCTGGGGCACAGATGAATGCAGGCTTTAACACAGACGGAGTAAACGACAAACACACACGTGTAGGATTCATGTGCGTACAGGGCTGGCGACACACTCTAATGTGTTTCTGCGGCTTGTCACACAAGCAGTGTTTTCATGAGTCACATTATCTTTCCAATTTACATACAATAGCATTCAAAGGTATCGCAGCACTTGAACTTGTTTACATTTCATCATGTTATGCACATAATCCTCAATTTATCTTGGATTACAACCAAAATGAAAGAATTTAAGAATAGCACAAAATGATTCTTGCGCCACCATATCACACATGAGGGATACTGTCTTTAGAGTGTGTGCAATGTCGGGTTTTAAACTGTTTTTTACCTGTTTACTTTAACAAACTGCAAACAGGACTTCCTAAAAAGTCCAGATCTGTGGATTATGCAATTAATAGTTTGAGTATCGACAAGTGTAGATTCCACCTCAGCTTTGGATCTCTCCAGCTCCTCCAGAGTTACTTCTGTGCTTACTTGGTCATTCACTTCTGGGCATTTCTTGGTAGATTTTCACACTGTTTCCAATATCATATGATGGATCAAATTGATCATTGTAAGTTGTTAAAAGCTTGGGGGATTGCTACATAACCTAACTGTGCTTTAATTTTTTTTATCCATTTTTTTTCCCTGACCTGTCTGCGTTTTGTCTCTTGGTGTTCATGATTCTGTTTGTTCCCTATTGTACTTCAGTCATAAAACAGCTGCATTTATACTAAAATTAAATTACACAGCCAATAACATCTGAAGGCAGTTTGTTGCACTAGATTCTATTTTGGGGTGTCGAGGTAAAGGGAACTCGCACTTTTCATACTTTCTTAGTGAAATCATTTAATACCATGTGTCATTTATTCTTTCACTTCACAGTTATGCTCTACTCTGCTTCTGGAGTGAAGAAATGTGAAAGTTAAAAAAAAGGTGATGAATAATTTGTAAGACACTGAGCCTAAATCAAACAAGGACATTCTTACATATAACTTCTCCTTTACACACACTCCCAAACACGCAATGCAGGTAAGGTTCTGGTCATTTTCCTGTCATAATTTAAACAGTTGTTCCAAGGCCTCTCCCATCCAACCTCCCTCCAGAACCTTCCTTTCTTCTTTGTCTTTTTTTTCTTCT
The DNA here is from genome assembly GCA_903066815.1 of Brachyrhaphis roseni. Lineage (NCBI taxonomy): Eukaryota > Metazoa > Chordata > Actinopteri > Cyprinodontiformes > Poeciliidae > Brachyrhaphis > Brachyrhaphis roseni. Next base: position 18,471 of record CAEFZY010017151.1, read on the forward strand.
TCTTTTCCTCCCTCTCATCTACTCAAGAAATGAAAGTGACATTTTTGAGCCTGCATCCCTCTGCTAGCACTCTGCCACACTCCTTCTGCTTGACAGCAGCGCATTCAAGGCGGTGTCAGACTGAAATTATACTGTCTGTGAAGCTCGGCAACAAGGCGAGGGATACAGGATTTCACCGAAGAACAAGCACAGCCTGGAGCTGTGAGAGTCAACCTCAGCCTTTGAAGACTGGTGAGGAGCGGGCAGGGAGAGCCGACTGGATGAAATAAAAGGGAGTGTTTGTTTTCACGCCACGGTAATGGAATCAGTTTCATCTGATGTTTCAAGATTGCAGGCTAAGTGCAAATTCTACGCAACGTTCAATTTAGTTCTAATGTAAGCTGTATTATCTGTACATTATGATAGCAGTGATATAAAGAGTTGGACTCGAGCACGTACAGTTTCAATCTCCAGCTTGGTCACATGGTTTCTATATATGTTCCATTTAAGTACTTCACTTGGCTTTCCGGAGTTCTCAGTCCTTTGGGTTCATTTTAAAAATAGAATGCTGAAATTCACCAAACATGTCTGGCAGATAGTCCTACGGTGGCCGTAAATATAATATGCACTCCTGAAGAACCAAGGAAGGAAGTAATGAAGAGCAAAAAGAAGAATGGACAAAAGAAAAAAACAGACTGAAAGAATAGTACATGGAAGGAAAGAAGGAAAAACAAAAAGGACAAGAAATCCATGAGTAAAAGCAGGAGGAAGAAACAATGCAACAAAGAGAAGAGAGGAAAAGAAACAGATTTTAATCTGTGTGAATTAAGTAACCAAACTAAAATCTGACAAAACGCACAAGAAAGGAAAGAAGAAAGGACAAAAGGAAGGAATGGACACAGGACACAAGCAAGGAAAGGATTGACAAGGGAGAAAAGAAATAAAGGAAATGGGGAAAAAAAGATGGACAGGCACAATAAAAGAAAAGACAGCTGAACCATTTATCTAGACAATGGAATAGGTAATATAATCTAGAAATACAAATATTTTCCCCATATTTTAATTACTTTTTCATTACTTTCAAGGCTCAGAAATCCTTGAAATTAAATAATTTACTTTCTCATACTTTTCTAGGTTGCATAGAAACCCTGTTGTTAACAGTTAACACTTGCAAATGGAAAACTATAAATAGTCTGTAAGGGGAAAAAATCTGGAGAGTGGAGCTCGTTTCTCTCATGTGAGGGTAGCAACCTCCTTCTGCGTCTCTTCCTTATCTGACAGTGTATCTGCTGTTGAGTCATTCCCCTTTACTCAGACTCAAATCATGTGCTACATACTGGAGGCTAACCTTAATGGAAGATTCCTACCCGATCCCCTGGCCATGACAGGGATTCTGCCACACCGCGGCTCTTAAGTTCTACTGACACAACTCGTGACACAGCCCAAGAGCAAGCCAAATGTAGGCACAGAGCAAGGCGGGAGAGAGGCAGAGGATGGGCCTGCTGATATCATGCACAGAGCTTTCTAATAACAAAAATCAACAGCATAGTTTGGCCGCCATGGAAACATTAACTTGTGACAGCACCTAGCTCTTGTATGAACTGCCCCAGCTGTGACCCGGGGCTTACTGTGTTGAGCCTGAAACAAAATAAGGAACAGTTCAGAATGGATGAGGAGGAGGACTACTACACACAGACACAAAGCTAGAGTTACACTAAGCTGCGTGGAAGCTTTATGATGGTGGTGGGAATGGGAGCTAATGAGAGAAACACAGATGTTAAACTGGGAAAATGGAAACAAACAAATCTACAGGATCCCAGCTGATTTAAATGACTTCAAAATTATTATCTGAAAAATCTGGACTGTTTAAATTGTTACATTCACCAGGTTAATCTGCTATTTTGTTTGGCAAAGTCAGAAAATTATTCAGTGTTTATTGTGTGGTGCCTTTTTAAGTTTCCAAGTCTGATAAGAGCTATAATACATGTACTGTAGTACTAAGAAGAACAATCCCTTACAGATGTTAGGCCACCGCATGTGAAGAAAAAAAACCCAGCACCTAATAAAGGAAAAAGCTAGGAAAATTAAACATTGAGCAGCTGCATTCAATTGGAACAATGTCCTGAAGCAGCATGTCTAACATGCTGTTTCAGGAACGAAAACCATGTTTGGTATCGTGAACGGCACTGTATGGTAAGACTTTGTGGGGTGTGATGTAGTGTGATATGATATGATATGGTATATCATCCAGTCTCATAACGTATGACACAGTATGAGAACATATGACACAATATCAGATGTACCACATAATACGTATGATACTGTAGATTATAGTGTGTATGGTACTGTATGACATAATGTGATGGTGTCATATAGTGTAGTGTGGTATGGAACGGTATTGTACAATATGATGTGGTTTGGTTTGGTATATGGGAAAGTTTGATTTTGAATTTTATGGTAAAATGTGTTACACAATGGTATAAAGTGGTATGTCTTGGTGCTGTATGATTGGTGTTGTATGGTAGGATGTGATGGGGTGGTATGGGGTGAACAGGTGCGATGTAATACGATAATGGTGTGCCACAGTGTGGTGACAAATGGTTATGGTATATAACAGTGTTACAGTTGGTAGGATGCATTAGGGTATGAGGTAAAATAATGTGGATTGGACAGATTTTACTGAGATGCAATATCCAAATAAACTTTTCAGTTAAATTTTGATTTAACAGAAAAACTCCTGAAAAAGTCCTGATAGACTTCCACTTCAAAGATAATCTAGTCAGAATTGACTCCTTATGAATCCCCCCTTTTTCTTTCGTTTTTTTTTTTTTTTTTTACATAAAATTTATGCAGCTATTTGTTGGAGTACTGTTTCCCTTGATCAGTATTAAAAATGTCCCTGGGTTCCCTGATTGATTCCAGTTCTTTGATTCATTATTGTACAACTGGAGTAGCATTTGGTTGTTGGAAAGAACTTCCCCCCTCTCAGAAACTCCTCTTGAGACAGACTGTTCAGATACTCCTTTCCATAGAGCGGATGGAGTTTCAGTCTCATGACTGAGATGCCAGTGTGGAATTGGAAAGCGAGCTAACTCTGGTTTAGTTTTTCAACTGCCAGTCCTTTCTTCCGTGGACATGTGCTTTGTGGCCTATATCAGTTCCTGCTCAACTCTACATATAGACACACGGCTCTGCCCTCTTCCCTCCTCCCCTTTCCCTTACTGACAGAAACATTGGGACACGCCACCCAAGTCAGCTTCCTAACAGAATGTCATACTGTTTCCCTGCAAAACGAGACCATGAATGGGCTGGAAAAGTGGGAGACCACAGACGTAACTCTGTGCTGCATCATGCATGGAGGATTCTGGATGGGACAAGTGCAGGGGCAAGTGTGTGTGTGTATAGAGACCTTTTATGTTTTTCCTTCAACTTTTTCAACTTTCTGTTATCATGTGGCAAGTTCAAGGGTTGTGAATACTTTTACAAGACATTATATCGAAGCTATTAAGTGCCTTTTACTTTCCAGTCAGTATGAGCTGCTGACTTCAGCTCTAATTGAATCCATTTTTCAAATGTCCACACGTTAATGTCAAGTCGATCCTCAACAGCAATATACACCCACTTGATCAGTACATCCTTGAGTCTGACACATTGATGAACGTATTTTGCGCTCCATTGTTTTTGACAGAACCCCCCCAAACAACAGATGAAGTCAACAGGGCCTGAGCTAGAAAGGCCTCAGCATCAGCATTGGAAATCTGCCCTTGCCCTTGGTGGACGCTTGTTTTAAGACAGGTGGCCAGCTGTTGATACCGGCTGGAGGAACTGCGTTACAGGCGGGGGTCCATCCGGTAAATGGAGCCGTGTGGTTCTGATGGATCAGCGCATCAGTTCCTCTCCTTGGGGTCAGACAAATGGAGGCGAGCAGTGAGACAGTATCAGTCAAAGTGAAAGAATGGAGGGAGGAAAAGGAGAAAAAGGACAGGGACAAGGAGGATGAGCTTGTAATATTTTTAGAAGATACAAAATGATATATTTAAAATATGTTCAATTCACTTCGGTTTGTTTATATAGTGTTAGTTCACAACAAATGTTATCTTGATGCACTTTACAAAAGTCGTTTTAATGCAATCGCTCGTATATTCTACCTCCTCTTACGTTCCACTCAACCAATGGTTGAGAAACATTGCTCTGTTTTGTAATTATGCGGTACATATGTATATGTTTTGGGAAAAGGCTGTTAGCTTCATTTACATAATACAATCAAACAGTCAGCGGTGTACCATTAAATGCCTTTTTTTTGGTCATCTGTCATTACTGTTTTTTGAACAGTGAATCATTTGTGCAAGTAAACTTTGCTTCCTGTTACTAAACTTTGGGAACCGGAGGAGTTGTAAGGGGACACATGATTTTCACTTTCTAAGGTTGAATTTTATCCGGTCTCTGGAGCAGCAGTTGTTATACATTAGCTATCCAAGCTCTATAAATAAGTACTGCGATACCATCCCTGAATGTTTAGCTCCAAATGTTTGTGGCTTATGAAGAAGAAACTTTGACATTTTTTAACTTCTTCTGTAATCAGCAGCTTGAGGGTTGGAACTTTGACATTAGGCTATTGTTAAGCTTCTTTAATCACCCTAAACATGCCATCTATTAATAGATGGCAAAACAAAAAAATACACACACACACACACACTAAAAAAAACAGAAATGGATGGGCTGGTGAGATAGAACACTGGACAGTTAGCAGTGAGATATTCCCAAGAAGGCTTAGTTGTTTGTGGCCTTTAAACTGCATGATTTGGGTATCTTTCCATGAGCTTCTCACAAGTCTGGTATTTGAATAGTGCTTTATCCAGTTCAGAGGACTCCAAAGCACTTTACACTGCACCCATTTAAAAGGAATATTACTTTTTATTTATGTAAATTCTCTCCTTCACTACCGTCTTTTAGGTCTATGATATAATTTTAGTGTTTCTAACAGACCTAAAACAGTAAAGGGCTTTTCTTATTAGATGTCAGACCAAGAAACAAATGGTTGCCTGCATTTTTGTACAGTGTTTGTGAAAATTTAATTTTGACACATTTTTTTCCACTTTATTCCTCCACTCCAGACTCTTCCAACATGTTATCCTTGTTGTAGTCACACTTTTTATAAATCAACATCCTAATGTTTTTGGGTACATGAGCAGTTTTGTTTTCTTCCCTTTTTGGCTAGACTGAAATGGATCTATGGTAATTGTACTCCACCTGTGACACTGTTCTCTGCTGCCCATTATGATACAACGTCCTTTCTTAAGCCAGAGACTTTCTCCTCTCCCTGCTGCTCCCTGCTGTCGTGGCCTAATTGTGCTGTTAGAGAAGCGGAATCTAATTCTGAAGAAAGCATCTACATGCTGAACCTTGCCACAATCTGTCTTTCCATTCTGCAACATGCTTACACGCACACGCACACCCCTGCATACACACATAAACTTTGGGTGTTTTGCAACCCCTGGAAAGCAAACAGGGCCTTTAGCTGGAGCAGCCAGATAGGAGTCTGTTAGCTCCCACCTATCCTTTATCTGAGCCGGGCGCTGCACATCAATAACACAAACACCTCCGTCCCCTCCCTACGTCTCTCCCTCCGACCCTCCAGTCCTTCCTTCAGCCTTTTCCCACTCTCCCTCCTTCCTCTGTCACTACACACCCAAACTTCCCTTTCTCTTTTTCTCCTTCCACTCCTCCTCTTCCAAAACAAAGCGCCAAAGCCCCCAGAAGAGAAACAGCATTAAGCTCAGAAAGTGATAAGGCATTTGTTTGATTTATTTTTTCTAGGACATTTGCTGGTTGAATCGCTACAGCATTTCAGAATCAGACAAATATAAGAGTCTTCTAAACTCCTCTTTTTAGCATTTGTGTTTCTCAGATGGCCGCTCTTGCTGGAGTGTTTGGTTCTCACTGTGGTTTTACCTTGATTCCCCGGCATGAAGCTTGATAACAGCTGTGATTCACCCTGAAATCATCTGGTTTTGGCTCTAATTGCATTTGGGCTGTTTGATCTTTTTTATCTTGTATCCAGTTAAACTTTTCTTACATGCTAGATTGTAACAGTCTGGTGATTTTATACACATTTGCTTTTTTGTATGAAGAGCGGAGCAAGTGAAGAATATATCTTGCCGAGCCTGAGATATAATGCCCTGCAAATGTATTGATTTATTTGAAGCCCTTTTTCCTGTTTCGACATCACAGAGTTTCATGTATTTTCTTGGGATTCTAAGTGATGAACTAAAACAAAGCAGTGTATAATTTCCCAATGCTTTTGCAAAAAAATAAATCCTGAATAATGGGGTGTTTATTTTTTTGTGACAGTTAACAAACATTCTTAACACTCCATGAATACCATAAAATATATTATTTTGGTGGCAGTATTACACTGTGTTTATGCTTTCCTTTTTTTATGCAAAGGAAACATTGTTAATAGTAAAAGACTGGAGGTTTGTGCAGAGATTGCCCTTCTAGCCAGACAACAACTCTCAACATTCAGCCCCGACTACAATGGAATGGTTTAGATCCAAGAAGTTAGAATGACCCAGTCAAAATCCAGACTTGAAACGAATTTAGAATCAGTGGTGATACTTGAAAATGTATGTTTACAGATGGTTGAGCTATTTTACAAAGAAGAATGATCAAAAACTTCAGTCTAAACTGGTGAAAACCAGAGGCGTACCACAAAAAACCAGCAGCTGGTTCGACAAATGTCTGGTGCACCTTTCAAATATCTGTCAAATTTTTCGCTCCTCTTCATGCAACATCATCTATTGTAATTGCAGAGTAACAAATAAGAAATCATTCAATGGGTGCAAATACATTCCCAAGGCACTGTGGGAGAGTGTTAAAATATCCCCAATGAACAATTGTTACTGTTGTATTTTTTTCCATTCCTTAAACCCTCCTAATGTTTTAGATGGGTTTAGGCATGGTGTGTTCCTGTTCTGGTTCACAAAGCTGAGAGTTCTTTGCCTTGGGGGAGATAAAGTCTGCAAGACTTTTTTTTTTTTTTCACCAAATGTCTTAAACTTCTAGAAAATCCTGTTCCTGCTAAATGTACAGGAAAAACTCCCAGAAACCCTTTTGACAAATACATGAACTTTCTTTTTTTATAAGTTCACTGGAGAATAAATGGAGCCCAAAACTAAAACCTGTGGACTTTTACAAGACATTAAAGCCAGGCATCATGCCACTTAAGGTCTTGCTCTAACTCTGCCGAATCAATAGTGGAGGCAAAATGGTGCACTAATCAACATTCCATTATTGCTATTTGCATATTTGATCCAGGATTTGTTCAATGGATTATACATATTACCTGCATGATGTTTAATTGCCTTTTTAATAGACTCTGTGATTAAACGAGGAAGTTGAGCTCGGCTGGAGGAAGAGACAATATATTGAATAAGTAAAAATAAAAGAAAAAGAGCAGAATCTTATTAGAACAAGTCTCTTGCATCCTCTGGTACATTGCATGAAGGTGCGAGAATGAAATAAAGTAGAGATGCGTCCCATGATGGAGGCAGCGGTAGCTGTTCAAAATTCATTCATTTGCCTGGTATTTGTTTAAGAAGATTGAGGAGGAGGCTGCTTGTTGCCGTCACAGTAGAGTTTTATATCTTATCATGTTTTGACAGACGAGAGGTGTGAGGCACAAAGATACACACTTGTGTTGTTCTGACTCATTGTGGGAGTGCAGATCAATCGAATCGAGACTTAGAACCATAGTTTTTTTTCAAACTTTTTGTGCGACATTCAAAATAACTTCTACAAATTTAATCAGAACATACATGCATTCCATTGCAAACAGAATGTTGGTGACAAATATTTTTTTGTAGTTATCTCTTGTTTACAAGGCATATGTTGTATGTGGCAAAGGATTAGAAAGAAATTGTCTTTCAGTTTGTCATTTAGGATGAAAGGCTAAGTGTCTCTAAGGTCCTTTGTTAGATCAAGTATTGGATTGCTTTTCCTGTTTCTTAAAAATTTTAATTACAGAAATATTTCATATGCTCTGGATGGCGTTTTAGGCCTAATGCTTCTTATTTTTTTCTCAACTTGTATACTTTAGTTTTTGTATTGTACTGCACAACATACTTTCATGGTTACTTTTAATCAAGACCAGTGGCGATTCTTGCATGAACACCACCGTGGGTGACCCCCTCCTTATGCTGACCCTAGAGGAAGTCATTTAATCTCTTGATTGAGGTCAAATTAATTTGTTTCCTCACTCTTGGCTGTGGGTGTCATCTCCCCACTGAGTGCACATGCAAGGTGCAGCTGAAAGGTAAGTTAAAATTTTGTTAATCAGATTAACAAAATTTTAACTTACCATACCTTTCAGCTCACCCGCCTTTCTAATGCCACCCTGGGTATGTACCCGTATGGTACATCTCAAAGATCACTCCCGATCTAAACCACTAAGATTATAAGAATGTCTGGCTGCTTGAAAGCAAAGTTCTTCCTGTCTTGCTCAGATTACCAGTCTTCACTGAAGCGCACATACAAACTCCCTCAGACAAATATTGAAAGCTCATCAGTTCCTTCTTCCTGAAGAAGCACTGATTGCGATCCATCATGTGGAAACAGGTGAAAGTAAAAAAAAAAAAAAACGCATCCCAGTGAGGTCACCCTCTCCCTACAGTTAGCAGCCAGTCACCTGTTCTCATTAATAAGGAAATTAATGTTGCATTCCGTTTCAATTAACCTTCCCTGACTACAGGAACACGACTGAGAGGGAGGCCCAGGCCCCCGCCGAGGTCAAGGTAATTGAATCAGGGGTACGCCAATCGAGAGGCCAAAGAGTTGTTGCCAAGGCTTTTGGGGGGCGTCCGTTAACCCATCAAGGTGGAGGGTGAGGCTGACATGTGTCAGGGTGCGTTGTTCTGGCTCAGAGATTTGACTGTCATCATTGAAGAGGTCAGACTCAGTGACTGTCAGGTGGCAAACTAGGTAATAAAAATGATGCATGTTTATCCCTGGAAATGACAAAAAGGGTCAGATTTTTTCTGTTTGCTCATTACTTTGGATATTGTTTCATAATCTAGCCCTGATTTAAACTTCTCCCCACCTGTATCACTTAGCTGTCGGCTGTTTGTTCATTAATGTTCTCTAACTAACCTCTGAGGCCTTAACAAAACTGATGGATTTATGCTGAGATTAAATTACGAACTGATGGGCTCTATTTTTAAATAGGTGACTTCTGAAGGCTGTGGTTTTTACTGTATTTAATTTGCATCGAGGGAGCTGAATGCAAGATGTTTTTTTTTGTTTTTTTTGCAAAAAATACAGAAAATGACACAGCAGTTTCCTTATGTTTGTTTCACTTTGTGATGTGGAATAACGGACTATACATTTATGACAAAATTTGAAAAAGTTTGAGAGTTAGGAATACTTCCAGAAGGTACTATAGTTATTTTTTTGTACTTTAAATCTTGTTATCCAAAAAATATTTTTATTTTAGATTCCTTTTTATTTTTCAAACTTATTTTTTGTTTTACTTTTCTGCTGTGTCTGATTTGATGGTTGTCTGCGCTGCTGAGCATTGGCCAATAGTAAAACACACCTGGGTGTGTCCAGCCATCTGATGAATGACCCTGTGGCTGCTGGATGGATCGATGCTGGATGTGCATGTTTGTGTGTGCTGAACGTCAGAGCATGTTGTGTGTGCGTGTGTGTGTGTGGGGGGGGAGTGGGATGAGACGGTCAGGCACATTCTGCTGAGCTGGAAATCCCATTAAATCCTCACTACTGCACACACATGCGCACTCACACCCACAAACACAAACTCCTTTTTTTGTTGTTGCTTTAAAACACTATGTACTAAATGTACTAACGCACATTAGCAAATACACCCACAAGCTTTCCATGTCTTTACTGACACACACCAGGCCACACAGTGTACATCTGAACACCTTTGGTCTTAAGGATCTCCTGCTCTGTAAGAACTACAGCTTCTCTTTACTACTTTATCACAACAAGGCAGAAACCGTCGGCTCTTCAGCTTTCTGTCACAAAAATGTTGAATATCCTGTAACGGCTGCGCTCAAGTTGCACAATATGTTTATTTGTATGTGTTGTGGCTTAGTGATATGGATACTATGAGTCACATCTCCGCAGGCATCCAGCAGGTCTTCTTGGCAACATGCATGCGTGTATGTTGTGTAAGCAGCCACCCCTATGCCTGCACTGACAGCGTGCGCAACCCTGTATTTTAAAATAATCTCTGTCTATCTGTCTCTGTGTGCCTACCCAGCCCCCTCCTCTCCTCTTGATCTCTTCTTTCCATCCTTGTTACTGTTTCTGCCTTACACCTTCAATCCACCTGTTTCCCTCCATCCCGCCTTTGTGTACCGCTCTCTTTTGTTGATCTCGCTTCATCTGTCATCTCTCCCCTCTTTTATCCCCCTTCTCCTCCACCCTGGAAGCCATAGCGTGACATTCTATCGCTGACACATTGTGCATGTCCTGCTCTGACGTTGCCAGCACGCTGACAGATCAGCCTCAATGTGTGTCATCTGGCTAAAGGCAGGAGAGGCGGGATGAGGGACATATAGACAGGGATAATCATCCTCCACTCCCCCACCCGTTATATTAAGTCATGGCATGAAGTCATGACTGGAGCATTTTATTTAAGCTTTGTTTTGTCTGTTTGTTTTGGAGGATGTGCATAAAGGTGGTATATGTGGTCAAATCTGACATGATGAGCAGTCGATAATAGGAAGCCATAGTGGATATTTCTGTGGAGGTGAGGCTTTAAATATGAATACTGAAGCAACCACAGATTGAAAGGAAAGGGGCATGACTAAGGGATGGATGAAGATAGATGGATTCAACTTTCAGACAACACTAGAGAGTCAAAGATTCCTCCAGATCTTGAAGATTTTCAAATAAATTTTTTCCATTTTTCCCCAGACTGGATAGGAACCCTGGCACTGGATCCTAACATGCAGCGTTTGCGTGGGAGATGCTTAACGCAGCCTCTCACTTTCTGTGGTAATCTCCCTTATTGCTGCCTTTACCGTTTCATTAAGGCAGCAAAGCTTTAGCTGACCCAAAAGTGCTTCAAAATAACTCTTTATTAAAACCTCCAGAGCCATAAAAACACAAGAGGGATGCATTCCAACCTTTCTCTCACACTTAACAATCCTATGCATAATAACAGACTATATGTTAAAAGGTACTTAGAGACCGCAGTTCTCCTTACCTCCCACAGCTTCCAGAGGTATTGGATGATCCAAACAACATGTTGGCAGTTTTTTTTTCTTGTAAAGTTGATGATGGTGGCGAAAGAGAAAACAGAAAATTTGCATAAATGCACTATGCAGATTTAACAACTTTCTAAAGAGTAGAGCAAAATAACTTATTATGGTGTGTTCACAATAAGGCAAACAAAACATGGACTTTTTTGCAAACCGGACAATTTCCAAAGACTTGATAATCAAGTTTTTTTATGTGTTGATGACCAACTTTAAAAATGTAAAATAAATCTGTTCTGCAGTTTATTTCACCATTTTATGAGAAAGTCCAAAGTGCACATTAATCATGATAATGAAAAGTATTCAGTTCAGAAAGGTGAACATTACAGGACGAAATTGCTGAAACATTTTCTTCCCACTTTCAGCAATAAAAGATATTTAATGTGATTTTTGCCATCTTTCTAGCTCAACAGACGCCTTTTGTGTGCAATTATGTGTCTGTAATACTTACAGAAATTTGACCCAAATCAGAGAATAGAATGATATATGCTCTCAGGATATATATGCAGGCAAAATTATGTTTATTCTACCGACCATAGAGTGCTTGGCCTTTTGACCTCAGGATCTGGCTCTTTGTCACACCACCGCCTTCATTCACATTAATCAAAGAAATTCAATCAGTTATGTCACATAAGCGTGAGAGGATGAAAGGTCCTGCCCTCCTCATCCTCTTCCACACAGAATTTCCCAAGTTGTCAACAATTTGAAATCTTGAGCTGGATCAAGCAAGTTATTTTTTTCTATTATTTTGTTGACTGTTTCAACAATAACATTAAATTACATTGACATAACCATTTTTTTTAAGTGACATCACCATTTTTTAAAAAGTTGAACTGAAACAAAGACCACAACAGATTAATAGCTTTGTTTTTCTTAGAATATTAGCAGTTAAATTTTAACATTGGCCAAAGTACTACTTCAGAATACATATTCTGTTTTCTTATTCTATACAATTGTATTGTTTCCTTGATAATGATTTACTTATTTAGCCTTGGACCTATGTAGATTTAGCTGCGCCCTGTGACTCTAGCCTCAGATTAACTCACATTCTCTATCTATGCTACCCTTCTCCGTGTATTTTCTCCTTTACTGTCTTTTTCACTCTTGGTGCTCTTTCTTTCCCCTGGAGCTCCTATAGCATAGGAGCCTGGTTCCCTCTTCTTCCTTAAACCAACCGGATTTGTACCTCCATAATAAACTGAGAGGAGAACGAGGAGGATTAAACGAGCCAACGGCAATGGAGGGATTTGATGATGTCATCTGTGTGAATGAAGCAGTTAGCGGATTATTCCCTCGGAGGTGAAAGTGATCCATGAAAGTGAATGTAGACGCCGGCGCACAAAGCCGAAAAGTGAATCCTGAAAAGGTAGATGTTGCTCTTGAAGCAGACAGGTGGATGGAATGCAGAAAGAAAAATTGTAGAAGATTGCAGGGTGGGACGAAAGTGAAAATGGCAACACAAAGTGAGTAAGAAGGGGTGAAAATGATTGATGGAAGAGCCAGGGGAGACAAAAAAAGGACATATCAATGAAAGAAGATATAGGTTCGTTTCAAACCTCTGTGTTGCCATCTCTGAGGACAAATGACATGGTGAGAGCTTGGTCTAGGCAGTCGGTGCTTAGTGGGAGGTGTCAGCTCTGAGCTATGGGAGTCCAGCAGAAATCTGTCCCAGAGGCCCCAGCTGTGGCAATCACTGCTCAGTGGGCCACGAGGCCAGAGCAATCAGACCACCAGCAAGCTATCTGCTAAGCTCTATGCCTTCTGTCTGCTTCACCCATCTATTCCATAACAATGATTGCACACACTTATTCCTGCAGCTGTACAGCACCGCAGATGATGTACAAACCTGGCTATGTGACGCATCATTAGTAACACTTCTAATGATGTGTTACATTGGAAATAGATTTTGTTGTTCAATACAAACGAAAAGCTCTGTTTATCAGACTCAAATTCTGAAAAACATCAGTAACCACAGAAGCTCCTACCGTCGCCCTGAGCAGAATCCTCGTCTGGCAGACAAACTTAACAGCTTCTACTGCAGGTTTGAAAAGCAGCAGTTCAGTTTTCTCTGTCACAAAATGCATGGATCACCTTTTTCTCCTCAGGACCAGACTTTAGATCTCTGAGGAAGATGTAAATAGAAACTTTCAGTGTCCAGAAAAGCTGCCTGAGAACCTACCTTCACCAACTGGGCCTGCAATGAGTGCGTGGGGTAGTTAGCATACCCACCGATGACTACGGATAACCAGGTTTCTCTGTCATTAAAACATTGAACTGGTTATTGATGTATACTTTATTTTCAAAAGAGTAGCATTTGAAAATAGCTACTCTTTTGTAGCTATTTTCAAAAGAGAAACATTTTGTATTTTGCATACAAAAGGTTTCTCTTTAGTAAACATTAATCATTACGCTGTATTCCTGCTCAGAAAAGAGTTTACTGAAATTGCAGTCTAATGTTAAATGCAGTCATTTTTAATGACTGGTGTTACAGCAGCATGAAGCGCTGAGTTCAGTTTTTTTTTTTTTCCACACTGCAGTTTGTTGAGTCTCGGTTGAGCAAGTCACATCAGAGACAGATAGGGAGAAGTTGTTGCAAGACACCAAATTTCTAACATCCATCCATCAGTTTTCTCTAACCGCTTATCCTTTTAGGGTTGCGAGTTGGGGTCTGGCACTTGAGGCAGGGTACAGCCTTGACAGCTCTCCAGTCCATCACAGGGCAACATGGAGACACAGGAAATCACATGTTTTCAGATTGATCTGTTTTATTTTAGGAATCTATTACAGTTTTTAGGAAATCGCTGAGGCCATTTCACTGCCAACAGGTTAAAATCTACTCAGCTACTTGTGACATCGTGAGAACACTGATTTAGATCTGGCTTGTGTTCTGTGCACCTTTTCTTGTGAGCACTGAACAGGCCCCTGAGCAAACTGAAAACTTACCACTGCCTGGATGCTCACTGGATAAAGTGCATGGCCATATGCATGCTTGAAGGGAGAACAAACTCATACTGTACATAATTTCTACATTAAAAAAGAGAAAGGCTGCACTTAAAGCTACCCCTGGGTAATGCTTTTTAACTTTGGGTTTAAACACTTGAAGATCTAAAACAGAAGCAAATACACAAATGCATGTTAGGAAAGCTTTCTTGTCTCTTGCTTTTCCCTCATCATCACGCCTCTCCTCTTTCATGTGGGTCCTAACGAGTTGTCGGTGGAGCTGAGGCAAGACATCTGTAATGTGCCATGAAATATGTAAGCCAAACCGTTTTTAGAAAATGTGTTTCCAAAATCTGGGTGCTATGACCCCACCACGACTCTCTCCCACTAGTAGATGTAAAGTTGCTTTCACATTTTTCTTCATAATGGACTGAACAATGACATCATAGGCAGATAAACCAATGTACAAATTCATCCCAACACCCTTTTTTCCCTCTGAATGTCAATATTGGTTTGATGAGGTATCACCAAAGAGATAAGATTTTTATGTATTCTGAGCTTGAACGAACACAAGTATCGAGGAAAAAGTTGCACTAGGGCTTACCACGGAAATGTTTTTTTTTTAAAAAGTAGTCTGTACAAGAACCATAAATATGTTCACTTTACAAGCTTGTTTTAGAACTGTGAGAATATCTGAAAAGTCTACATTAGACTCTGTCTCTCTAGTTCTCTTCCTAAGCTTCTTGCTTATTTAAACACCCATTTTTATGAGGGATTACATGTATCAGTGCAGGTTCAGGAAATGTGCTGAATCCAGGGCATGTCACCGATTTGAACCGCTGTCCTCATCCTCAACTTTTCCAGTCACCCAGCAGGCTCCTAAATTACCACTGGATGCATGGTGGAATGTTGGCCTCGCAGTTCACAGAGTGGCTGCCGGCCACCATCTTGCGTCATGCATCAGCTTACATGTACAAATGTGTGCACCAGGTCGGTGCGAGTAAGACTCTGACCCCTCTGTTGGATGCAAGCCCAGCTGCTGTCTGAGGGAACTTGTTGGTGTGATCTGAGGACAGCAACTGCAGACTGTTTAGAGTGCAAACGCGACCGTAGTTTTCAAAGACTTCAGCATGTGCAGGAATGTTATGCCTTTACAGTGAAACTATCTCTGGATAGAATGCGGCAGTATAACTGTCAGTGTAACCAAATGTGTGCAGGTTTGCCCTTTTGTTTGTAGTTCATGGGACCATGTTACAGTCACCCCTTTTCCCAAAATATCCACAGAATTATGACTCATAATGTGTCCTCTGAACATAAGACCCTTCATGTGTTGGCACGCCGCTCTGTTGATTGCAGGGTCCCTATTTTATGAGGGCTTCTTTTCATAGCGTGTTGCAGTTGTTGCACAGTTGCGAGGATGCCTGGATGATGAATAAGGCTCTGTCCTTTGCTAGCACGAATGGACAAAATGTCCAACTGGATCATATTTCATATTGTCCAAAACTGACAATTGGGCTGAGTCTGATTAGAATATTATGACTGGAATCAAGTTGGTTGAAAGTAAATTATAATCTGAATGAGAGGGTGATTTATGCTGATTGATAATCCGAACTGCATGCCTGTAAACACACCATTCTGACTGTGGTAATCTAACCTGAGTGTGCATGTGTGCCCTATGTCAAGTTAATGAGATGTATGTCCACCTTCCGTGACTCGACGCTAGTCAGGGAAGCAAAAAGAAAAAAATAGCGTGTGTTGACAATCCATAAAGCTTTGGTATATTTTATTTAATGTAATTTTGGTAATATTTTATTTAATGTAAATAGGCTATCAGCAGGATAGTGATCCAAACAAGCAACAAGTTTATCTCAGAGTAGCTTTTTTTTTTTAATAATTGAAATATGTACTTAAATGTCGATAATAAAATTTGTTTGATGATCTAAAATATTTCAATGTGACAAAATGCCAAAAACCGAAAGAAACATGTAGGGAGAGAATACTCCTAACCTTCCAAGACATGGCTATCCACCTATACATTCACATGTTGGTGTAAGAGAACATTATTCAGAAAATCAACAAGACCCATGATAATTATGCACTGTTCAAATGAAATTGTCTTTCAATTGGACAAATATTAGTGACGCAATAAGAAAATCTTAATTGTTTGGTAGAGTTTTCTGAAGAATAGCAATTGGAAAAAGAAAGCCATAGCATGTTGTTTGTGTATTTTTCAGATGAAATCAAAATATTTTGGCCTACAGGCATATTTCGACCTGTGTGACAGAACTATGACATTGCACTTCACCCTAAACACACCATCCCCACTATGAAAAAGGAAAAGGAGGATCATTCCACGGTTGCTATCCTTAAGCAGCAACACAAACTGCTTCAGATTGTCATGCTGTACAGTTCCAAACCCTGAATAAGTCTGACATAAAACTAAATATATAAACAGAGATCTAAGGAAATGGCTCAGTTCAAATTATATTCATGTGCTTAAACAGCCCAGCCAAAGTTCAGATGAGATTAAACAACATGGACTGAAGGGGTCTAAAAGTCAATGCACTCCACATTTTTTATTTGTAATAATTTTGTATTTTTGAAATATTTAGGAAAACATATATTACATTCCTCACACTTCGCAAAAATGCTTGGTGTTGACACCAAACCCTTGGTGTTAATCTGATAATATAATATTCTCATATACAGGGCAGTAACGTGTGAAAGTGCAGTCAAGTTCGATGGAAAATAACAAATTTTGCAAAACATGGTGGGCCCAAGATCCTTGGTTTAAATTCTAGCATTTCTGCATGGCCTTTGCATTCCTGCACTGTCCCTGGGTGCTCTGGGTTTCTCCCATTGTTCAAAAACATGACTTTTAAGTTAAATGGTTTCTTTAAGTTGTCATTCGGTGTGTGCATGCGTGCAGGGGTGCGTGTGTGTGGAGATAGCCACCAGCCCCCCATGACCCTGCAACCGGGCATAGATGAAGAATATATTGGCCACATTATATGTTAATTGCTGTTCAGCCTATGTGCTCTGTTTATATTCTGCTTTGGGTGCCAAGTTGAAATTACAGAAAATGCTGGCAGTTTGTCAGCAGCCTCCATGAACTCAAGTCTTTGAAAATGTAATTTAAAATGTGGTAAAACTATGTAGTGCTTGGGGAAAGTCACCATTAGCATCGTTATGAAGCTGCCATATTTGTTCACTCACATCACTTAGTGCAGCCTTGGCACTTGTATGTTGTGTTTGTTGTTTCGCTGTTTCAGCCTTCCTATGTGTGTCCAAGTCTGTTTTGTAGGCTATTAGGCCAGAGGGGATAGTATCAGCCGAAGCTTCCTGGGAACTTTTCCAGGAGTGTGTGCATAAGTTTCTGTGTGCACACAAAGCTTTAGAGCTTGTTCTGTGCTGAGGGGCTAGTTGATTAAAAACCTAGCCTAGACTTTTCTGTAACTGTTTTTGCATTGGTTTTCAAAGCCAAGCATCAAATGTACAGTTCACAAAAAAAATAAAAAATACTAGCACTTTCCACTGTAGCGTAATAGCATTGGGTTTGCAAAGCCTTGCTCAGATGCTGAAGTCTGTGTGAGCGTATGTGTGTAAAGCACCTTAGTTGTCATCATCCAAGGCCGTGAGTTATTACATGGTGACAATGTTACAACAGCATGGTCCCCTGTAGCAAGCAGCACAGTGTCCAGATATGGCCAGGGTCAAATAAACCCATGCATGTGTCTTATCACAGCCAAGCTGAAATAGGACCTTGGCACAACTTGTCCTATAGGAAAAAACACGTTGAACATGGCGGATCGAGATTCAAATAACAGCTTGAAGACATAAGAACGCCAACATTACAACATACAGATATGAATGTACATACACAGTAAGAGTTGCTCTGCAGAATTTTAGAATAGCTTCCACCTCATAAAGTGTCCACTTAAAATAATGGTGTAATACAGAAAAGGTTTTAAGAAAAACAGCAGTGCATAGAAACACGGACAATACAAATGACAAACCTGTTGCTGCAAATTAGCAAAATATTTGAATATGCAGTCTTCTATCACTTTTCTAGGTATACCTGCTCAACGGCTTGTTAGCACAAATGTTGTCTTACCCAATCACATGGCATCAGTTTAGAGTCTTTATTCATCTGGACATGTAGATAACTTGGTGAAGTGTCAGCTTCATCAAGAGGCTGAAACTGGACTGGCTACAATCCAGCAGCTTGCCACAATCATCGTGTAAATATGTACATGAATGGGTGAATGATTGAATGTAATATAAAGCGCTTTGCGGTCCTCTGCCCTTGAAAAAGTGCAATAAAAGTACAGGCCATTTACCATATAGAATGCAGAACAAATAAAAACATATATATAAATAAATTACTTTGAATGCAATATGGTGTCAGGATCTTGGGTTGTTTTATTTTTAAACATTTTGTTGGCTCTAGTTGCCTTTACTTGAAAGTAGCCTGACAGGAAAGAGGGTAATGAGAGATGGGGAAGTCATGCAGCAAATGTCGCCAGGCCGGGAATCAAACCTGCGACTACTGCCACGAGGACTAAAGCCTCCATATGTGGGTGGTGCTCTGCCCCTTCACCACCACTGGGTTTTTGATGGGTTTGTACTTTTGATCATTTGTGTGTTTTGCCTTAAATTTGTTTTTGTTTTGATTAGATGAGCCTTGTTTCTGTCTTACTTTAAGTTTAAGTTTTAGTTATTTTACAATTGTATTGTATTGCATTAATACAATACAATTGTATCAATTGTATTAATACAAATAATACAATTTGTATTATTTGTTAATACAATTGTATTTGTATTAACAAATCCAATTGTATTTAGTTCTTCTTTATTCAATTAGAATTATGTTTTGCCTATTTGTTACTCCCCATGTGCCATCTCTCTCTCCCTCAGCCTGCTAGCCTAGTTCCCTTTCTCACCTGCACCCGGCTACCAAACAGCCACCTGTTCTTTGTATTTAATCAAGCTCCTCTGTTTAAAAGCTCCTGTCACTCACTCCAGCATTCCTGGCTGAACCGCACAGTCATGACACAGTCCACATGAGTTTTATTGCTGACCATATCCATCCCTTTATGATTACAGTGTACTGATATTTTGATGGTCACTTCCAGCAAGGTAACGCACCATGTCACAAAGCTCAAATCATCTCAAACTAGTTTCTTGAAGATGCTAATGAGTCCATTCTGTTCACATGGCATCAAGAGTGACCTCAGTCCAATAGGGCACCTTTGGATGTGGTGGGATGAGAAATCCACACAAGGGATGAGGAGCCATCTGTGAGGTCCTGCTATGTTAATATCCACCAACATCTCCGAGAAATGTTTCAGACACTTTGTTGAATGAACGCAATGAAACATGGCGCATTCCTGAAGGCAAAAAGAGGAACCAGCTCAGTACCAGACCAGGTGTACCTAATACATTCTTCAAAGCTTGCATGGTAAAGTGTTGCTCTTCCGGTGAACAAATTTAGAATAAAGATGAAGGCCTACGTTACATTACACCTCCAGAAACCTTGAATTTGATACACATATATTAACAGACATTGTTCTATTTTGCAATACACAACACAAGTAAGCATTACCGGGGAAGCATTTTTATTCTGTGCACATTCTTTTCTTGAACTTTTTTAATCAACAAAAACACTTTAATAGCTTATTGGACTGAACAGTTTTTAAAAGCAGTTTCTTTATTTTCCCATAGTTATTTATCAAGACTTTCATATCCATCAAATTCTTGGAAGGGCTCCAATTTGCAGCCAACTAACATGTCCATCTAGAAATTAATGTGTTTTTACTTTTACCACAGTTTTCTAACTAAGTACTCCTTCTAGCAACCTTTCATATTTTTAAAAACTGGATTAGAGCTTAGGTTGCCGATGTATGAAAATTTAGAAAGTACTTGAGAATGACTAGTTCTTTTTTTTTTTTTTTTTTTACTTTTCTGTTTTATTTTGTTGCTTACTGACCAGTACTTGATGACCATGATGAGTCTGACAGTTTGTATTTGAGAAACTTCTCCTGAACTAATACATTAAGAGCCTCGTTTGATTTTTGGAACTTCCAGATCACACTTAGGAAGATATTTCTGTCCACTATTCCAGCAACTTGGTTGTAGCCTTCACAAATTGCTGTCTTGCTTTTATGTCTTTTTACTGTATCTTTTCACAGCCTCCGTCTAGGATCCTGTCTATTAGCAGTGGTAGATCCTGGTCTATTCTGATGATGATTAGTGTCTCTCTACTGTTCTTCAGTGCAGCCTTACTTGGTCATTGGTAGGACTTCTCAGTCTTCCTTATTCTGGTGGTAAATTCCAGCAAGGGGCTTATCCTTCCCAGGTGGTTCTGGATATCTGTCCAGAGATTTCTCTTTTTGTATCAGTAACTTCTATCTCCTTCTTTCGGTAAGCTGTCATACCACTTGGGTGTCTAGTTATTGGCACAGCATATGTGTTTATGGCTTGGACTTTATTTTCTCACCACTCAGTTGGCTCTTTAGAACCTGTCTTCCATTTGGTCATAGCTGACTTTGCTGTGCCTCTTTTTGGCTGCCATTTGCCCATGAGAGCCCATGGTATTTGTAGATGACCTGGACAAGTTATGTTACCTTCTAATAGTTGAACCCACTCAGATATCATCACTTTAGTAGATAAAGCCCAACCATTCAGCTGCTCTTGTTCACTCTGAATGTCATTCAGATGTCATTGCAGAGTGTCCAGGTGAAGTAAATGGAGAAACGCAAGAAACAATGTCACCAGCATCTGATTGAGGTCATGACTGTGTGTTTTGTAGCAAAACTGATAGTGTTAGTGTGGCAATACTATTTGTGCCACACAAATCAATGTACAACATCTATTTTAGGCTTAGTTTAGATGTTGAAATGAACTGAATATTGATAAGAGAAAAACACATTTTACTTTCTGTATTGTATTGTAACAAATGGAATCAACACATGACAGGAAAGTCATATTTACTGTCCCAAATAGAAATGAACATGTGGAGAAGGTCTAAATCTAATTAGAATCAACTTTTTCTTTTTAAACCGTTTTATAAAATTTATTTTGAACAGGCAAGTGCAGGCCAATTTCAGTATTGTTTTAGTGTAAACAAAAAAATTACTATTAGAAGATATACTATTTATAATTATTCCTTATTCCCTTGCCTTCACCTGGCCCACACACAGCATCAAATCACTCTGAGAGACAGGAAAAAGGACCCCTCTGTTGAGACATCTAAGTTAGCGGCAGGCTAATTCTGCTAATACAGATTAGCTCCCATGGGAACTGCTGTATTGATTGGACAACAAAGGCTTGGAGAAAACCGCTCTAACATTCAATTATCCACACCGATAGACATAATACCATTCCACTCCTCCTCGTGTCCCTCCCTCACCCCTTGCCCCTTTCCTCTCTCTCCTGTCTCTGTCTCTCGATCTCTATTGGAAGAATGTGCGAGGGGGGAGGGGTACAAACCTGCAGGGGTGTCCGTGTGTGTTTGGAGCTGTGTTATCTGATTTTGATCCTATCACTGAGTGAGAGTGGAGGAATGTTTCCGGTTTTGAATTGTTCGCTGCATCTGTGAGTGTGACTGTCTTTTATTTAAATTTGTTTTGTTTGTTTATTTCAACACTCACAAGTACAGAGTTGGATGTTCCGGAAACACTATAGTAGTTTCATGCCCATTCGTCAAGCAGTAAGAGATTATTATTGAGTTAACAAATAAAGACTTTAGAATTATGTTATTTACTAGGAATGTCTCCTAATATTGCTTCATGTGTTGACGTACAGGGGTTTAGTTAATACTAAAAAGTCAAAATACTAGTTACAAAATTTCCTGTCTGCCTGTATTCATCTGGTGAGGTCAGTTTATGCTATTATTATGAACCCTAGATATAAAGGTGGGTGCCCTTAAACTTGAAACTCTGTGAATGTTAGAGACTGTTATTTTGAAATAGGAAAAGATATGGTTCTTGAGCTGCAATTTTGTTTTGACTGAGTCGCTTAACAAAGAGTTCTCATCTGGCTGGCTGTCAATACTCTGTTTCAAAGACATTGACAAATTCCTCAGTACTTTTGAACTGTTTGTGGGGCAAAATTTGGTGCTCTGGCAGCAAAAATAAAAAAGGAACAAAGTGAAAGAGAGGCTAGAAATTGTAAGCACTGTGAGGATTATTGCTGACCATAACTATTAGCTCTGAGCAATTCTAAAGTTTGCATCTCCTTTAGAACTTCCTAATTCATCAGAGGTCTAAAATACATTAACTTTCGAAACTATAACTGGATTATGTTATCCTGAACTGGGATTCCCTAAAATGCAATAAGATTTAGGGAACATCCATCTTTATTGTGAAAACAGAATATTGTATATCCAACAGTTTTTGTTGCCAATAAAGCCCCCTCAGAGCACCTAAACACAAATTTCCCAATACATATCCTTGTGCAACCCTTAAACACAGACTGTAAGGGGCTCTTGTTCCAGTAGTGATAAAGTTATGTTTTCTCATAGTACCAGATTGGTTTGAAAAACTTCCTTTTCATTAGATATTATAATTACAAAAACTGTATTTTGTCTCTTCTCAGGTTGTCTGAAGTTTGATCATCTTAAATATGTAAAGGTGGCAAAAAAGAAAACATTTAAGAAATTGAACAGGGGCAAAAAATTGCTTCACATGCTTAATGCATGTGAAGCATCTAAATGAATTGAAGAAAGAAGATGTCAGTTATAATCTTATTAATTGATTTAAACAAATATAACCTCTGCACTGAATACCTTTTGGAAGTATTGCACCCTTGATGGGTACCATGCATGTAAATCTTTGAATAACTCTGAAGACCATGCGTATTTCATTGAATATATTGTATCCTCATTTTTCCTCTTCTAACTGCCAATACAATCCAAATAACTGTTCACTTTTCCCGCTTATGTGCATGTGCAATGTGTTAAAGTCAACTAAGTGTGTCTGCTTTGGCTTGGCTCTGCACCCTCTTTACACAGTCACAGCGCGAGGCCTCTCTCATTAGCTCTGACCGTTAAAGCTAACTCTGATTGCCTCCGGTCAGAGCTGTGCGCCACTCAAATCGTATTCCTTGGGAGGCTCCTCATTTCCCACAGCCAATGACACGTGAAGGAGGCGCAGGTAACAGATACATCTTCAGAGAATGTGTATACGCACTCTATTATACACACTAACACACATCCAAAACTTTCAGCCATATGCACACACCTGTATCGAATCATTAGATGAGCCTGACAGTTTTTGAGTGAGTTAAGTAGATGACTTATAATCTGAGAGAATTATTAACCAATGGTTAGAGCAAGTGGAAATATTGAGTTGTTTTACATCAGGAACGGGGGTGGGAGGAAAAGCACTGCAAGCCAACCAACAGGTTTAAAAGGAAACTTGAAAAGCACCATGGATCAGCATCATATTAGGCCCATGTCTATTACCCAGCACAAAACGTGATTGGCGAGTTAAAGGTCTCTCTCTTCTGAAATGTCAAGGCTTATGAGCAGGTGAGAGAATATTCTCGGAAAGGATGCTGTCATGTCGCTTGTGTCTAATTTATTTCCCATTACAGAAAATGTTAACAAAGCATTAATGAGCTGCTGACTACATCATCCTCCCTTTAAAGCACTATGTCAAGGGAACATCTGGTCCCACTTTGTATGCCACTGCTGTCTTCTGAGCATAATGTGCAACGCTGCAACATTTCCTCAGAAAATTGTTTTTCTCAACACTTGTTCAGTTTGCTGCGACTGCAAAGTAAATATAGTTGTGTTTCACTTACATGGTTTGGGTTCAGCATAATGGCTTTGTGAAAACGAGAGCAACAAAACATACAAGCTGATGGATTTATTTTAGTTTGGCTTTATTGAGTGAAGGTAATTAAGTGTTACTTGCTGAATCTGGACTTGAGCTGTGATTCTTGGATGGCCACACAATTTGACTCGATTACTATTATTCACTTCATGATTCCATGCATTCTGACTCAACTCAGAATTGAAGTCTAGGCCACTTAGATTAGCAGTATGAACCAGAGGTGAGGGCTAAAAGCTCGCACATAATCAATCCTACTCTGTACTTTTTTGTTAGAATCACATGTTGGTTAAATTATACATTTGTAGGGAATAATTAGTGGCTGTTGTGAGGCATTTTTCTTTGTTTTACTAATGGCCCTTTTTGTAAACACCAAAGCATATCCACACATGCTTCCAATAATAACATACAGCTTGAGAAAAAGCAAGAGTATGTGCATTTCTTGTTCTGTATTTTTAAGAAATGTGTCATTCACATTTCTGTATATTAAGAGTTTATAAATGTTATTGTGATTAGAAAAAAATGTGCAATAATTTAGCATTCCAGCTTATGTTCTCATTTAGATTCCAGAATTATTGTGCCAAAGCTGTGCATGCAAACTGGCCAGCATTATTAGATCTTGAATCAAGATTTGTAATTGCAGATACTGCATTAAACTACTCTTTGCGTTTGTAAATTTTAAATGCATGACATTTCTCTGTTGCTTGCATCAACGATCACATAGAGGTAGCTTACACTTTTGCTAAAACCGAGAGTAAAGTCACAATGGCGTTTTCATAATCTTTTCGCCCAAAACTTTTTTTCTGTGCCAGAAAAAGAAAAGGAAACAATTGCCACTGGTCAGTGATGTCAGTCCAGCATGAAAAGCACCATATCACACTAACCCATCACCCCTTTCACAAACTCCCAAAAGTAATTTCAGGGTTAGGGCAAAGAAGCCAAGTTGTCCAAATGAAAAGGCCCTCGATGAAGAGGGAAGGCCATTCCAGAGAAGCCGAATTGACCGGTGCAAACAAGAGGCATGACCAAGATGAAATTGGCTCACCTGAATCCATTCCTGAGCGGGAGGGGGGAATGAAGAGATGAGTGAGGGGGTGCAGGGGTGAAAGAATGACAGAGACTGGCAGAGAGAAATGCCACAAGACAAATGGCACCATGAAAAAGCAAAAAAAAAAAAAGAACATGAATTGGTGCATATGTGGGTTCAGTGAAAAAATCGAAGGAAAAGTAGAGGAAGTTTGAACGTTCTAGTTGACTTAACTTTCCGCAGTCTTATTTGATACTACCAAATCCTTCAGTGACGGTGGCCTGTTACTATCAACTACTCATCAGTGAATGGCCAGACCCCTAATGACAAAACTATTTACTACACATTTTATTCCTAATAGTAATTTGACCCAGACTTATTTTTGAAATCTGTGTTTCTATAGCCTAACCTCAAAATCCATTACGTCCATCCATCTATTATTCTATTAATTTATGTCTCCCTTCAATCATTTTCTGTCTGGAATGCTGCATATTTAATCAGATATTAGCTTTCATATGACCAGAGATAAGAGCGGATGTAAGTGTGATGCAACGTCTTCCCCCATCTTACGACCATAATTGCTCATCTCATTTCTCAAATGAATTTCCAATCTGAAGTCTCTCCCCCAGCAGCGTGGAAACTCAGTCAAACTTTTTCCTCAACCAGTATCAGACTTTATGGCCTAACATAATTGGGACCATAAACTTGGTCTGAGCCTCATTCAATAATGATTCCCTGCTCCAAATACCTGCTGCTGGCCTTTAGCGGAATATTACTTATTAAGCACCCCAAAAACCAAGTGGAAGTATTATCTGTAAGGTCAAGCATGGAGAATCTTTCAAGAGAAGGAAGGCTTTATGGGCCAGGCTTTTCTCACTCACTGCATGCACTGTAGATTGCATGCTAATGGACACTGGCTGCCATTTTTAGCTACTTTGTTCCCCATGTTCTGCTGCTTATGGGAGCCAAGTTAGTGTTTTGCCTTCCTTACTGTAAACAGTTTTTTTTTTTATAAACAGGGTGCATGCTTCTTTTTCCCCCTTTTTTAGGGCATTGTGAAAGTGTTTTTAAACTTAAACTTATTCATTTTTTCTCAATGCTTTATATCACCAAGTCTTTGGATCAGTTCCAGATGTATCGAGAACAACAACAACTGAATTGCACACAGGACAAAGAACTCACAAAGAACTTTGAATCCCAGAATGCACTGCTCCTATGAAGGAAGGAATCTGAAGATAATGGCATTGTGAAACTGTGTGTACCAAACAAGCTAAGGAGGGATTTAGAGGGGTTGATAGCCACAATGCTCTTAGTTGGCCTTCTCATTCTGGATGTGACATCACCATGCAGTTTGTCCATCTGCCATCTTGTGAATCTATGCACGTTTTTCGCACGTTCTTTGTTGTCCATAGTTCAATTCATTCCATCACTGTAATTAACACAAGACTAGGAATCAATCCCAGTAATGAGCCATTAATTTTATTAAGGTGTGTGGGACTAGGAATGCATCTAAAAGTTCCAGCACAGCAGCTCCCCAGTATTGAAAGTACAAAGCCCATGTTGTCATGTGTCGTCTCGTCTTTCATTCTTCGCTGAGATGACTACTGAAGAACGTTGATTTTGAGACTTGTAAGCCATGTCTGGGTCCATTTTTGTCATCTGTTTTGAATGATCCTTGTCCTGCTAAAAGACTCAAAATAGTCAATGAAAAAAATTAACCTTCAGTTACATTTATTTTAGAAACACACTTATGGGTGCCACCAATTGGTTATTTGGTTAAAAAGGGGAAAAGAAATCTACTAAATCTTTCATCAGAGTGAAATTATGCTACTGAAATGAAAAAATATTTGTTCTGATTTTATCAAGCTATATATTTATATATGTATGTATTTCAGTTGTATCTTGAAAAGAATCTGTGTAAATTCATCTAAAAACCTTCGTATTATCTGTCAGTGCACTGTTTTATACCACTGGGAAATTCCTTTTGGAAAAAAAAGCCCTTTGAGGTCCAAATTACACAGAGGAAAACCTTGAACAGATATCAAACATGCTCACAAATGAACAAGTCTGCTGCTTGTTTGAAGATGGTTCTTTTCAGCTTGTTTAATATCTGTTGCGTTTTATTTGCTTTCTTCACCGGCACACAGAGACAGATAGCAGAATTTGTCTTTGAGATTTAATCCTCTAAAGGCTTGTTGGAAATAAATTGTCTCTGGTGTATGCAAGGTAGGCATGCTGGCCTACTTTGTCCTTTATTTCTTCATCCTCTAATCATAGTTATTTGACATTGTTATGTGGTATCCATCTCAAGCAGAGCAACAATGGATTTGCTTGATTTCTTTAAGACAAGATTTCAATCATCCCTGCTGTCCAACAGTGCCTCTTCCGATGTTATCATGAGGGATATTTAAGGGTGTTCTGCATCATTATCCCCTGACAATACAGATAAAAGCTCTTGCTTTATGTTTTCTAAAGACATTGCTCAAAGACACAGGGACAATGATACACCGAGTGAAAATGACCCATGTGCTTGTGTAAAAATGAAAACCAAACCTTCATTGCTCTACAGAGCCCCCCCACACACACCTGTTTTGACAGAAAATACCAGGAGCCCGGGGTAGAGCAATTGTTTTAAAGCAGAATCTGCAGTGTACCCATCGGTGAGCCAAAGCCACCATCATCAGAGAGACAGAGGAGAGAGTCATCCTTGAAAAGGATGCCACAGATCGGTTCTCCTCCGTAGGGCTTCCTCCCCTGGGAGACTGGCAGAGAACAAGGCAAATCCATCCGATCGAATGTCACGCAAACACACAGCCCCCACGTCCAGCAGTCCTGTGATTGCTGTTAGTATACCCTGGTTATTGACCCGTGCCGTGTGCGAGCTTCTGCCACTGAACACGCTCAGGGGTGCGCGTGACTATTGTTTGTATCAGAGACGGATTGGAAGGCTGTGATGTGCCAGGCTGACCCTATCTCCGAGGCTCGGAGGCTTCATGGAGAGATCAGAGTGAAAGGCAAGCCCACTGTCTCCGACTGTGATGGAGGATGGGTGTGTGTGTGTGTGTTTGGAGGCTAGATGACATAGCCCAGAGCCCCACTGCAGGTACAAAAGATAAGAGGAAGCTAAATGGGCAGCTCCACAGATGGTGGAGGACTTTAGCTAAACTGTTTGCGTGCTTCTACGTGTGAAGGATGACATTTGGTTGCATGTTTATGCATATTTAGGAACATAAATCTTGACAGAGGGTTAAAGTCAAATGCAAAGTAGTGCATCTAGTCACTTCAAACTGACTTCATAGCAAGGTGAGCAGGTGATTTTAACGAGTTAGATGCATAATTTATCCAGTAAAAATTGCCATACCTTTATGATGTTCACAGCTGTTAATCAGCTGTCAATCAGAAATTATCTACAGAGAAAATATACTGTTATTTAAAATTTGCTCTCAAGCTCTTAGATCCGAAAAGGATTAACTTTTTTGGAGCTTGGCAGTTTTAATTTTTAATACAATTTTCCAAAATAAGTCATGTGAAGTAATTTATTTTGGTATTTTATAACTTTGTAGATTTTGCATTATATGCCCCCACAGGATATGTGGTACCTGCTTGACAACCAAGGTTTCTCTATGATTTACTGATGCTGATTATTTGAGGATGGTGGCAAGCTACTGGATTGTAGTCACAGCTGCCCCGGGGCAGTTCTGACAGAGGCGAGACAGCCATATCATGCCATCGGCACTTCTGACCACCACCAGCAGGCAAGGAGAGTGAAGTGACTTGTCCAAGGACACAACGACTGAGACAGATGGATCAGGGATTTGAATCTGCAATCCACCGATTACATGACAAACTCCTACGGCTGTCAGTGCAAACGGGGGCCCAAAGTGTCCAAAACTGGGTTTGGAACCACAATCATTGGGTATCAATAAAAGGTCCCCAGGAAGTGCAAGAGTGGACCCCTGCTTGTTGGTGCAGAACTATTACTGAATTCACCTATTTGTGGAGGTGTGTGGAACCGTTTACTCAAATTTATCTGTAGGATATATCTAAAATATTTAAAAGAAAATGCAGATTTGAAAGCTAATTTATCTAGATGCTGTGCTAGTTGACACACTATTGGTTGGCGCTGCTAATTTAGAATGGAAATCAGGACGACTGTAGGGGTTAGCTGCTGCAGCAGTGCCAAGACATTTCTACCTGTTTGTAAAGTTTTATATGGTGTTTGAACTATTGAAATAATCAGTTATACATGTTTCTAGAGGGAGTGTCAAGTATTCAGCTATGTGCTGGCAGTTGTGGTCGCTAAAACCTCGCAAGTACCAGGGGTCCTCTGTATGTTATTAAATTGTATGAGAGATTTCAGCATTTTTATTGATATTTATGTCAATATCTCATAAAAGTGGCAAACTATAATGAAAAATAAACTGATACAAAGTAGCTTAGATTGGGATAAAATGGCGTGTTTGCAGATATGAAATCAAAGAAGGGATTGACAAAATGGCAACCCCCAGTTATGTTGCATGGGTACAAATTAGTCAAAGTGTTAATTTATCAGCAGCCTTTATTTGTCTTTGTTTGCATGCTTAAACAACTTAATGTCCAACAAGACAGTTAAAAAAATTATATGTGAAGTTCAGAAACCAGGCTCATTTTTTTTCTCCACAGACCTACTTTAGTTTTGTCCTATTTTTGATGCATATTTTCTAATAAAATATGTGTACACATTACCTTATGAGACTTCTCCTAATACTCGAGCAACTTATTTTCCTTTTGGCATTGCAGAAATTCACATCTAAATTATGATCCCTCATCTTGATATTCTCTGCCTTTTGGGTGATGCTTTGATGTTGCTGTGCAGTTCACTTTTTGCGTTCTGCAAGATGCTGCTTGTTGATCGAAGACAGTTCTTGCTGGGTGCTATCTGTCAACGTGTGAACCACAGCTTTAAACCAGCTGTTCCCAAAGTTATGGTATGGACTCCAGTGTAGGTTCTGAAAGATTAAACAGGGATGAGCTGATGTGACCTTCAGAAACAAAACATTATAATAAAAAATATTGCTATGGCTATGAATGAGATGAACAACTCTACTTATAAATAGATTAGCATAGCAGAATGGTCATTGAGGGACTTTGAGTTGTCATAAAGTTTAATTTGCCTTTCGGTGTGACTCATCAGCTGCAAGTTGAAGGCACGTTTGCCTTGCAGCAAGACGGTCCTGGGTTTGAATCCTACAGGCTGGGGGTCTTTCTTCATGAAGACTCTATGAAGGTTAACTCTTTCAAAGAATGCTGCTCTTGAATGTATCTTTCTGAAAAATTATTTTCTATATTCCTGTCAGTAGAGGACTGTGGTGTTTGTGTGGTCTCCAAACATTGGGTGACAAATTGCTGTATAGATTGACAGATGCTTCAGATCTTGACACCAATTAGCTTTCATTGACATCATTTGTACTGTTACTTTAAAAAGATGTACTTGCAACTCCACTGCAAGTCAACCTTCTCATTCTGGATACTGAATTCCCAGGAGTTTATTTCATCTGTTGACTGAAGTGAATACACAAACCTCCAGCAGTGAAAAGTGACCAGCACTCCGGGCAACAGCTGCTGTAGGCATGAGGCTCCCCACACAGTGCTGTCTAATCCTTATGCAGGTTAATCCAACTCTGACCTGTTCTAGTCCTCACTGACCGATCATATCTACACCACCTCTTCTTGTCTTTCTCCCTCGCTCTCTCTTCCCCATATGCTCAGCTCGTGCAGTCATTTCCAGTCGCCCTTGTCTCCTATCACCACCAATGTCTTTCTCTACATCCACTTTCTCTATCCCATAAACCGGTCTTATCTTCCTCTCCTTTTTCCCTTCTACTTTTGACCCCCACCTGTCTCCCTCTCTTCCTCTACCCACCGAAGAGTTACCTTAAGGAGATTTCAAAGCCCTTTTGGCAGTAGTTCTCACTGCCAAACTGATCACCAGATAAAGTCCCCATTTAGCTTGTCCTCAGTTTCCCATTAAAGCGCATTTTTGGGGACCGTAACTTTAGAGGAAATGGAAGGGGAGCATGGAGGGAAAAAAAAGAAATCAGCCTCTCTTGCCACCCGTAAGCCTCTTTCACTGTTTATTTTGTAGTAGCATGAAGAAGCAAAGGAAGCTGTTAAAAAGAGAGAAAAGCATAGAACTGGAATCAGGACTGGAAAAGGTGACTTCAAGTGTCAGGGGCCCTGTTCCCTCTAGGAAGGTGGTGTATAACTCCGCCCTCGGGCAAGGTAGCTTTGTAGGCAGCAGAGATGAATGATCTGGAACACTGTACACAGTGTGCATAGAGAAGTTACAGTCGCTTTCCTTTCACAAGGACAGCATGGACTGCAAGTAGGTTGGTTAATAAGCACACCGTACAATGTAACAGTGTTTTCTGTTTTTTCTTTTTGGTCACACTGAAATGTTCCACAGCATCAGAAAAAGGTAGTATGTATTTGAATGATAATTGTCATGAGCCAAAAACTTTTCAAGCAAGCTGGACTTAAATGAAAATATATTACCCCCCTTATTTAATTATAATTTAACCATAATAAAGCACATTTATTTGGTTTAACTTCACTACCAAGATTGTTGACCAATGAAAGCTGGATTTTTGTTTGATTTGCTGAGCCTACAAATCACTTTTATCAAGCCTATCTCAGCCAACGTGAAGTAGGCTGTAAAATCTCAAGAGTCCCAACCGAAATTCACTAACAGAAGGGGCTGCAATGGCATTTCTAAAGCTCTGGAAGAGTTACAAACCACATTGAGCTGCACAAGGAGGAAACATAAAACAGTAGTGATCCTCCTCAGAAGGGTTCTGTCCAGCCTACCAAAATGGCAACAGGAGTACATCAACAATTCATTGCAATAGGACCCAGAATATGATACAAGAAGAAGAAAGAGACTTGGCAAAAATGGCACACATGGAATGGTTCTAATGCCAAAGACACTGTTGGTGGAGAATGTCCTGACCTCAGTTTGTGATATCAAACGTGAGTTGTGATGCAGCAGGAAGAGTCAGAAAAGCAACAGGTCCACCTCAGAATATTTGAACAACAAACTGAAGGCTTTGGAGCAGCCTGGTTAAAGCTTCTCTAATATCAAATTAATGCTTGAAAACCATCCAAGCATAGTGGTTGAGTGAAAGCAATTTTGCAAATTGTACACAGTGTTAAAGTCTCAAAACTCGTAAGAGGACAAATACTTCACCAGATCGTGCTTTGCTTTCATGAGTGAGTTGGAAATGGTTGATGATGAGGTTTTCCACTGGCTGCATTGGCCATTTGCTTGGGAGCACATTCAGGTGAGCATATTTTTGGGTAGAGGCTGGTTTACATGCTGGCACTGATGCATACCATTGCTGCAGACCCACATGTGTTTCCCCAGAGACACTGAAGCAAGATGCCAGCACAAGCTGGCACTGTCACCTTTAATGACATGAGCATCTCTGCCACCAAAATGGGCCCCCTTATTAAAATGACTTATTTGCTCCCTGGAGATTGGCACATTTATATAATTAGGCGTTTGGGTGATTTATTTTTGCTCATTAAGATTTAGGATATACATTTTCATACTCACCTTAATCATATTTTAATTAACCCATCTAGATGAAGTAGTGTAGGCAAATTGCGCATTCTGTGAGGCAGCCTTGTTTTTTCGTGAAATTTTACACACCTCGAAACAATGACTGCATTACACACACCTTGAATAATGACATGAAATCTTAGCCTGAGGCAAGCAGCACCTCTAAATGAAGCCTTTGGTGAAAACATCTCTTCCCTGTCTAAATGTTTACATGATCCACAGCCCTAACCTGTTGCTGTCTGTCCAGCATGTTAATGACCATGCACGTGCTTTGCTCCCAAGGTCTTCATAAATAGAAAGAAGCTTGAAATTCTAAGTGTGAGGAGGGACACACTTCAAGCAACTGAGGGTGGTCATAAATATTTGCACTAAAGCTGCAGGGTCTCCCCACAGGCAGCCTGGTTATCTTAAGATGTATCTTTCTAGCAGACAGAGGCAGCTGTACTTGAGATAATTTTTAGAATTTAACTATGTGCAGGTATTTTCACATAGATACATGTTCATCTATATCTATGAATTACCCAAATAGGAAGAGACCTATTTAGGTCCCGCAACGACTTCCCATCCCCCAGGTTTCCAATCAGCTATAAGAATGATAGAAAACAAGCTAACAAAATGCCTCAGACCTGCAGCCCATAGGCGGTTCTAGACACAGGTTAACAGAAGTGACTCTTTGGCTCAAATATATTAAATTATGACATATTGCCCTGTTTTTTGTTTCATTCTTTAATTGCCCTGTAGGCAGCAATTTATCCACATATATGTGCATTTATTATTATTGATACTTTAATTAAAGATGAGTTGTACAAGTTTATGTCATTGGGACGGGGTCGCGGGGGCGCCGATGACATGTTCGCAGACACCTCAGAAAGTATGTAGTTGTGCCCCTGTACATGACAATATATGCATACTTTTGTGCCTGAGCTGTTTTATTACACTGTGAGATGGTTAATTATGGCTAAGAGTTTAGTGTGAACATATCCCCAGAAACAGTAACAATGAAATCAAACCTTTTGCTTAGCCTGGCCTCACATATACACAGATGTAGTCACACCCCAGTAGAAATTCTTCTCAGGGTCCTTTGCCTTCAAAGGTAGAAGATTTTTGGCCCCTTGGGCTGTTTCTCTTCACTGTGCAGCAATCAAGGACCGGAGAAGTGCCTGTTAGCCTAGGATTAAAGCTGGCCCTCTACACATCCATCAGGGAGTAAGACTACATGTAGCTCTGGTACACAGGGGAGAAGAGACTCTAGTCCTGTCTCTAGGCCACAAACCTCAATATCTTTTGTTTGGATTTAATATGATAGATCAACACAATTGAAATTTGTTTCACAAATTAAAATCTAAATAGTGCGACATGCATTTTTGTACAGCAGCCCTTTTTAATCTCATACCCCCAAAATGAAATGGAATGCAATCGATTCCCTTCAAAAGTCACCAAATTAGTAGTTCCCACCAGTGTGCTGTTTTTGAGATGACAAACTCTTTGTCATGTACCCAACAAACTGGACTGTATGAAAGAGTAGACTGAAGAAAGGCATACAAACCCATGTTTGTATTGTACCACAGACCATACAAGGGAGAAAGCAAACATGTGAACAAAACGGAATCAGCCTTACATGCAAAAATCAATTTTTCTGGCAAGATTTGGAAAAAAAATCTTTACAGATCTTCTTCATCCAATCAGACTAAGATGGAAACAAAGATCAGACAAACTCCACAACTATTTTAAGGTTTTGTTTCCTGTTCTGGCTGAAGAACAGTGTACCCACAGCATAATGCTGCCAACACAGTTTTTCAGGGTGAATGTGAAGCATTTGTCCAACTTCAAGGTTACACTGGATTTTATTTAGATGTAACTCATGTAATATTTGCTTCCAGGTTACAATTTTGCACTATTTTGTTTTGCTCTATCACATAAAACACTAATAAAGTAAACTGCAGCTTGTGCTAAAAGTAAAATGTGAAAGAAATGCCAAGCCAGTGTGTTCATACAGTAGAGAAAAAATTCTCTTACCTGTTCAGTGAATATATTTGTAACTGTCTTTCTCTGTCTGCTCTCATTTTATCTTTATGTCCCTCGGCTTGGGGAAGAGGGATTACGTCTTGTTGCTGTGTGCCCTTCACTAACCTAAGACAAGCTTGCTTTATGATAGCTCCCCACCCCCTTTACTTCTCTACATACTGCCACATTGCTCCTTCTAAATGGAGGGCAAAACGAGGTGATAGCCCGGCCTTATCTTATCCTCAATCCCTTCTTCACTTTGACAAGACGCAGCAAAAGGAAGAGAGAAACAAGACTCACGGGCCTTAACACTACGGACATGGCTGAGTGCGTGTGCTCTTTACGTGTAAGCACTGCTAATTGTACACTAGATTGCACGTCCGATGCATAATGCATTGTGTGCACAGACAGCTGCACTCGCTTCTTTCTTCTCTTTGTGTTATCCCGCTCTTCTCTCGACTTTCTTGTGATACATGATTGATCTATATGCTGCTGGACTCAGGTGGGCTGTTTTATCCAAAGCATTTCTCAAAGAGGACTTGTGTTTTAAATGATTTATGGCTGCATGCTCTCTGAGTGCACTTGTGTGTCCTGGAGTAGCTATGTTACGGGCAGGCATGTTGGTTTGTATGTTTGCAACACTTTTGCATCATGAAAAACACACAAACATAGAAGGGAAGAAAGAGGGAGAAAATTTGCGGCAAAGGTAACACAATATAAAGGCTTGTTAACGTTTTTGATATCACAAAAGTGAGAGGTCCAGAGTTCTTTTGGAGTATTGGTGGGGGGGGGGGGAACAGAGATAAGGACTATATAAAGTTCCCCAAGGTTCAGCCGCAGGTCTTATCGCAACCCTCAAGAATCCAATTTCAGAATAATAACAGGAATTTTCTTCAATGTGCACCATGCTAAAGGTTCAGAAAGCTGCTTCTGTGTGGGGCAAAGGTCCCGATCCACACAGAGCACTCTTATCCATTAAAAGTCTTGTCAAAAGACCACTTGATTCCCAACAGGTCAAGCCAAACTAGGGCATGATTCTCACTTAAACTGACCACCCACTTTTTTTTGACAATCTGCCAGATAGAGTGAGAGACCCTTTAGTGTAGCCCTCACACACCCAACCCCCCATAAGCCTTTTGAATGAGGTCAGTCTAGTTTCCTTGCTGTGCATCCGTGTTCACGTGCAGCGATGGAGAAATAGAGAGCCTAACAGAGGGTTTCCCTACTGATGCCAGTGAGAGCCGAGAGGTATAACACCTTGCAAAAGTGTTCAAATCACCTCTGTTTTTTTTTTCACATTTTGTCCTTTGCAAAAGATGAAACAGCATGAAGAAAGGAAATTATTGTATATTTCACAAGAAACAAGGTTAGATCAAACACTATTTCTATAATAGGAGAAGTGGAGGTGTTTGAAAACTATGAATACCTCAGTGTTCACCTGGACAACAGGCTGGACTGGAGATGCAACAATGAAGCCATCTACAATAAGGGACAGAGCATACTGTACTTCTTGAGGATGCTTAGATCCTTCAGTGTTTGCAGCAAGATGCTGCAGATCTTTTCTAAGTCTGTTGTGGAGAGTGTAATCTCTTTTGCAGTCATCTGTTGGGGTAGCAGCATCAGAGCCAGAGGCTTAAAGATTCTAAACAACCTAATGAAGGCTGTTTGTGTTCTGGGGACGACTGTGGAACTGCTGAAGATGATGATGCAAAAAAGGGAATCTTCCTTAAATCAAGAAAATTACAAACAACCCTTAGCATCCTCTTCATTGAACTGTTAAACAACAGAGAGTCTTCAGTCAGAGGCTTCTTTTGATCTACTGTAATAAAGGCCTCTATAGGGGATCCTTCCCACAGCCCTTAGCATATACAACAACTCTGAAGAAAATTATGAGTTACAACGGCATTTGATTTCCCTCTTCGAATCCATCCATCCATTTTCTAACACCCTTGTCCCTCCCTCTTAGAATAATAAAGTATTTCTGAATTGAATTGAAAGTAGTGCATCTCAGGATGCACTGTTTTTGTGAGTGGACCCTTGCGTGTTTAGATTCAAGGCCTGTCACATAAAATCCCATTAAAATACATTGCAATTTGGTTCTCTGATATAACAGGACGTAAATAAGCTGAAGTGATAAGGCTACTTTTGCAAGACACTTAAGCATTCGGCACTGGAGAAAAGGTGAAGTACTATGGACATTAGATTTGCAATTCACATTTTCAGCTATTCATTAAATCCTCAGCTTATGAGAGCTCATAACCGTGATGATCCTTTTTTAAGATTATTTTTATAGAATAGCCATTTTATTGGGCAGCAGCAAGTGGGAGAGTGTCTGGAAATGGGCACGCAGCTGAATGTGATGGCAAGGCTTTAGTAGAAGATGCCAAACTAAGACTCATAACTTCTCTATATTACCTTTAGTGTTCATTGTTGCATGAAGCTTTTCCTCTAGTCCCTCTGTGTTTTCTCAAACTACATTATCTCTGTGACTCCCCTCTCTTTCCTTCTGCTCCCGTCTGTCTGTACACGCTATGTGGAACGCGAGCATTCAATCTTT
This sequence comes from Brachyrhaphis roseni, assembly GCA_903066815.1. Lineage (NCBI taxonomy): Eukaryota > Metazoa > Chordata > Actinopteri > Cyprinodontiformes > Poeciliidae > Brachyrhaphis > Brachyrhaphis roseni. The sequence continues at coordinate 55,699 of CAEFZY010017151.1, forward strand.
CATGGCACTGCTACACTTCACTCCTGTTTTGACACTCCGCTCAGTCAGCATGAGAGAATAGCCACTCACTTTTACTGTCAGCTTCTCTAAGTTTTTCCTCTTTTTCTCATTCCCTCCATCTCTCGCTGTCACTGCAAATCTAACGCTTGCAAACACTGGCAGCTTAAAATGCACCGCTAATAGGCGTGTCGGTACTGTTTGTGTGTTAGAGGGAAGCGGGAGAGAGGGAGAGCCAAAGTGAAAAGTGGTGAACACTGTGATCAAGTAGACACTAAAGACACAAACACACACACAACTACCTTCCAAGTAAATGTCAGCCTCCTTAATATTCTGATGGCTTGCGCTGATTTCTCTGAGTAGATGATGCATGGCCACTGCAAATGAGAATATGTAGCTAACAGGAGCTGTGCTCTCTCTTTGTCCTGCTAATTCAGCTGAAGGAGGGAAGAGCAAGCCGGGCCACTTTGCAGACAGACGCGTGGGGCCTGCATGAAGTTGAAAAGGAAGTAATTTACACTATCCACACACAGCGCCCACCACTTATTCGCTCCTGTGGCGAAGATGTGAAAAGAAAAGATGTAAAGTAAATGCGCTGTACCGCAGCAGCATAATGTCACAGGGAAAGTTTTGAGAACATTAATTCCAAGTGGGGATGTGAGGTTGACTAAAAATAGGACATCTTAGACTTCTATAATATTTCAAAAGGTCGAAGATAGAGAGAATGATTTTTGACTCGTTCCTTTTTTCTAAATCTCCCAGATTGTCCAGAGACCTATGTCCTCCACTGTGCTCTCTCCTCTTCAGCTAATTTCACAGGTTTTATACAGGATTTAGGCCACTAAATGAGTTTGCAATGAAAGAAGATGATTTTGTGTCAGTTGCACCATATCTTGAGTTGGTTGTATGCTTTAGGTCATTATCCTGCTGAAAGATTCTGCAATGACTAACTTTGAGTTTTCTGGTGGATTTCAATCATTTTTGATTTCCAATCTTTTGGAATTGCTGTATCATAGAGCCATGATCTCTATTAAGATTGTCAGGGCCTATGAAAGAGAACAAGGCCCACAACATCACAGATCCTTCACCATATTTAACAATGCACATAAACTATTTTCCACATTTTCATCCTAACTTTTCCTTTGCTACTGTTTATTTTTTTGACTTAACCTTCTGGAAACTGTCTTTTTGTGGTCCATCTACTTGTATCCCTTCAATATGAAATGTGGATGTCAAATGAATATTATTGACCTGGTAGATGTGGAAAGCCTGCGATATTGTTTCCTAACCTAACCCTTCTTTAAACTTCTCTACAACTTTCTCACCTGTCTGCTGTGTTCCTTGCTCTTCATGATGCTGTTTGTTTTCTAATGTGCCATAATTAAAGTCTGAGGCCTTCAGAGAACAGCTGGATTTACACTGAGATTAAATTACACACAGGTGGACTCTGTTTACTAATTAGGAGACTTGCTCTGTTTTTTTTTTTTTTCCAGATTCATCAAAGTAAAGAGGTTTGAGAACACACGTGTGCCACACTGTCAGATTTTCATTTGTGACCAATTTTGAAAACCCTGTATTGCTTTTTCGTTCTCTTCACAATCGGGCAGTACTTGATTTAGTCTTGTCACAAAGTTGTCCTTAATTGAAAATATTCTTCCTTAATAATTTTCCAGATCTACTGTTGATTATTTGCTGTGCCTTTTAAGTTATCTGATAGTTTTCTGGGGGTTAAGACGTGTCAAGTCATTTGGCGGTCTAAAGTACAACTTTTCAGGACGTCCCAAACAATTTAAAATTCCATTTATTTCTCCTCCCTTTGCTGCACAAGGTGCAAACAATGACAAATATTTACTTTGTTTCAGTGTTTTGCTTTGAGTACTTTCATGAATCTGCGTCTCATGAATGAAGTTGTGACCACATAAGCTACTACGGGAATAGGATGAGTGATGGAGGCTTCAGAAACGAACTCAGCTACCTGCAGCCATTTCAATAAGAGACCATTTTTGCATAAAGCGCTTGTTTTAACATCTTCCAAGCTAAGCAGCGACTATCCCAGTTGTTCAGTTCTCAGCAAATCTCTTGTTCTGTTTCCTGAAAAAAAGAAACAGATATGTTTATGGAATTGGAAAGCAACAGGAAGCTGATGACGCCTTTGGAACTTGTGTGCCTCGTCCCCTCCCCAAACTGTCACATCACTTGCTGCAATGTGGCCAAATATTTGTAGTCAGGTTTTGCTAGCTGGAGGGTGAGGGCGATCAGGGTATTAATTCCACCACTGTGAGTCAGTCTTTTTGCTGCCTTTTTTTCTTTCCACACCTCTCATCTCTGTCTGGTTTCTCTGTGCTGCGCTCAAATGAGCCAAAGTTCAGCTGAAGGGCAAATCTGACTTTACAGTAGTGGGCAAGAGTCATGTGTCTCGCTGGAGCTGGCCGACTGCCGTTCTAATTGACCCCTCTCATTGCGCACACACACCCACTTGCTGATTTTTTCTTTTTTTTTTTTTTTTTATCTGATTCCATTTCACCAAAGCTGGTGTTGACAGCACAAAGCAGTTTATAAGAACAGCACGTCCATTCTTTCTAACGCCTTCTAATCACTGGCACTCCTCCTCTCTGCTAAACATGAGAGGGAAGAAATGAAAAGAGACATAGAGAAGGAAGGGAGAAAAGTGGAAAAAGGAAAGTTGGGTCTTGGGGGAGGTGGGAGTGTCAGAGAATGCCTGCAAAAACATACAACAGGAAAATGTAAGAGGAGAGAGATGAAAAGGGAGAAATTAACCTGTTTATTTCTTTAAGAGGCGCAAGAAGAATTATTTAGGAGGCTGTTAGCGGAGGATGTATATATTCATGTGCGTATGTGTGTGAGTGTGATCAAGACCTTGTCTGTCTCTGTTATCTTCTCCCTTCTCCGCCAGCCGATTTCCTATCCGGGAGCCAAGAGGTAAAGCCAAGCCACCAGTCAATCTAAAGAGATACAATAGCTGCAGGCCAAAACAATACACAGAGGAAAACAAAGCGAAAAAAAAAAAAAAAAAAGAAACATGGCAGTATAAGTAGGCAGAGATTGGGACAATGTGCGAGGGAAGCTGCTGTGAATTGCAAATGTGCTTCGGATGCTAATGCGCACGTGCATCAAGGAAACCGAGACGCACAAACAAAACAGCGACAGCAGAGAGTTCCTCAGCACGCCGTGACTGAGCTACGACTCGATCCATGTGCTCGGGGACATGCGGTGCTTTCTGTCAACCACTGCATGAACAAAGAAACATCCACATGCTACCCCAGCAAGGTGGAGTGAAAAGAGTTTCCGTTGCGGTTTATGGATTTCCTAACAACCTCATGAGGGGGCTGAATGGTTGTCCTAACTATTTTGAAAAAGGTTTTGATTCTGATTTTGTTTGATTTTAATCTTAATTGGTGTCTAAAATCTTAAGAAAAAATTGTTGAGTGTGATTGCAGCTGCTATTGACATCTCTTTTTTTTTTTTTTTTCATCCCCAGCCCTGATATAAGTGATTCTATCAGAGCCTTTTTTCACTTTCTGAAGCGTCCAAGGTGCATTACCATCCATGTCCTATCACCCACTTATTAATGAACTGATATGTTGATAGGACTGGTTGTGATTTTGCTGCAGCAACAAGTTGTACAGCAGTCTAAGTTTGTAAAGTGTGACATGTTATCTATGGTTTCTTAAATTGTGCTCAGAAGTTGAAGAGGAGTTTTCATTTTCAGCTTTTACTGTGAGTCTTCCTATACATCCGCAAAAAAATGGCCTTAACAGAAGAATATCTTTTTTTAGGTGGCCCAGCAAAAGTCCAAAACTATTAGTTGAAGAGAAGAGTGGACAAAAGATGTCTTTGGAGAACATTTGGCAGGTAAGCTGGGGAAAGTACTGCCAGGTCAGCATTAAGTATTCAGCGACAATCCTACAAAAGAGGACTGAGTACAGGAGTTGAATCAAAAGTTGTTTAATCAACAAGAGATAAAGGAGCAACCTGTTTTTAGTGAAACTGCAAATTATATATTTATCCTAGTGTTTATTTTTCTCACAAACTAAGTCAGATACCTTTGGAGAACTGAATGAACCCAACAACAATCATTGCATTTGTATAAAATACAATTCTGAATCAAATACAAAATGGTAATGTAAACCTGCTTTTCTGAAGGAGAGCATTACACAGAAACCGTTCAAGAATACCTGTCTCTCTTTTCTAAGAAATATGTTCTTCGTTAATTCTAAGTATTCATAAAATACTCAGAAATAAAAATACCAGCCTTCTGATGTTATTATAGACTTTATAGACTTCTGGTAAAAGTCTATAAAGTCTTTTACCAGAATTCTTTAAAGACTGATAGTAATATTGTCTTTTGTTTGAAGTTTCAGCTTTTACTTAATCTTCTTTTTTTCACATCACACCTGATGTAAATGGTACAATATTCACATCAGGTACTATGTTAATTTTTACGTTTCATACATTTATTAATTATTGTGACAGGATTTTAAAGCAAACTCATGAATTGACTGCTTTATTTAGTTGAAGCAATTTCTTTAAGCTGTTTTTAATACTAGATGATTAGCTTTCAAATGTTTGCTTTTGACTGCAGGAACATGTTCAAGAAACCAGAGTAATTTATTGGTCATTTAGCCCCATTCATTTCCACTGCGCTCACCAAGACACAATCAGATTACCAAGGAACCGATGGGAACTTTTTTTACAGTTTTGATTTACTGCACTGTAATGGATTTTAAATTGGAAACATCTTCTTTTGTCTGTCAAGAAAACCTTTTCATTCAGAGAGCTATTTTATTGATATATATGAACTAAATAGCAGCAGAAACACAGACAACAAACATCCCAGAGGAGATTCAACTGTTCAGGGTGATGTAATAGAAGGACTCTGTTCGACTGATCCCAATTTCAGAAAAAGAAGCAAACAACATTTTTACCAATATCTTATATCATATTAAATATTTAGGTCTTAAAATTTTGTAACTTTTGGACTCATCATTTTGATGGAGAGAAACACAAATCTTTGGTCATCTTTTTAATGACCAAAGATTTTAAATGCAGTTTTAAGAAAAATCACTCCATTGTTGTCTTTTTAATACTGTAGCGTAGCTAAATTGATCTCCAGCTGCCACATATTTTATTGGACATGACAAAAAAGAATTTGTGATTGTGAAAAGCTTTTTTTACAGTTCTGTTAATAAATAAAAACCATATTGGAGTTAAAGATAAATTCATGCTGCAATTAATAACATCAGCATGCAGTGGCATGGACTACAGAGTGCATAGACTGTTTATAAACCAATAAACGTTCAATCCAATTTGGTTAGGTGGTCGTTAGTATGGTGAAAATATAAAATAAAACAAGATGGTGACATGACAGACATCACTATACACTTCACAGCCTTTCCCCCCAAAACAATCCCCATACATTTCACTGCATAAAGAATGCAAATATTTAAATTCATGTGATTGAACTTAATGGTTCACAATATGCCCTTCATTTTGTTCATGTTGCAACTAATCCAACACATATTTTAGATACTCAATACACTTGTCAAAATGAGACAAAAAACTGACATTAGCCTGAGAAAAAGAAACTTTACTTTTTTAGATTAGCATAAATTTTAGTAGATCTTCTCACTGTGTAGTTTATCTCCTAACTTATTTACAATTGTACGAAACTGGATGAATGATGGTCCTGATGCCATGGCTTGCAAAAAAAATAAAAAAAATAAAAGGATTTGCCATCACTAATCTGGTATTAGAAGCCAGCCAGCAGATTCTGCAGTCCTGCAACGTAGCTTATGTTCTCTCTACATGGGGTTCTGGCTGTGCTTCCCCTCTGTTTCTCTGTATGTCCCTCCCTGTGTTTCTCTCCAGTCTTTGAGCCTCACCAAAACAAGCTCAAAAAGTGAAAAAAGAAAAAAAATGCTGATTTCCTGCATTGTTTCTTCCACTAATTACGAGACGATGTACACTCAACCTTCATTTATTAGGGACAAAAATAACACCGGGAGATAGGGAATCACAACGCTCATTTGGAAAACATGCTGAAACAAAGGGGAGTTAATTAGAACATGGGAAGGAAAAAAATAAATGAAAGAAATGTGAGAGAAACAAAAGGCACTCATCAAAACTATCACTTCTCTGCATAAAATAAAATTAAGTTTTGACTGAAATCAAAAGTGAAACAGTTTGCTCTGGCTGATTATGATTTAACTAGTAACAGATTTTGATTTTCCTTTTTTAAATATCCTTATGCTTCGTTTTTTGAACAGTGACAGCATGAAAAGTGAGCGGCTCATAAAGGAAGGCTGCATTATCAAGAAAGCAGCAGAAAAGAATCTCATCTTCTCCTCCCTAACATGAAGCAGTTAATTTGATTGGTTATCTCCCCGGTTTAATCTCCGTCTGCTTGTATCTTCACTCATTTTTAACATCTCATAATTGATTAGTCCGACTAATGGTTCGCAAGTCTGTTTTTTTTCTTAGATGTTAATCTAAATTAAACGGGATGCGTTTTAAAACAGTCAAATCTAAATGAAAACCAGGGAATTTCCCTCGCCTTGAAAACACGAGCTGCAGCCCAGAGCTGGCCTGTTTGCTTGTGTGGCCCTTTCCCCGTATCAATTATTCAAACTGACAAATGGCCACGGGCCGCCTGGTGTTTTGGCCAATTACAAACGGGCACACTGCAGGGCTAAACAGGGCCAGGTTTTGCCCGGGGCGCTTCACCTGACGCCGCTCGCGCGGTGTGACAAGTCAGGACCCAAAACAGAGTCATCGCCACAGGTGGAGCTGCCGCCTAGGGTGTGCCAATACGGACAATCAGCAAAATGTCAAATCACCCTGTTTGTGCTTGTATGTGTGTCATAAGTGCATAAAGAAAAAATAAAAGCCCCCACTAAATGTTTGTGCTTCATGCCACAGTGCTATGAAAACTATAGGCCATTTACAGGCTGTTTAATGTGGGTTTGCGTACGTGCATGCGGGTTTCTACAAAGGCAGGCTGAATGAATGCTTTAACCCAACCCGCCCCATTAGTGATGTTTTCACCACATCGTGACATTTTCACGCGTGCACCTCAAGGCCCCGTATTTGTGTTACGTAGCCTTTCCTTTGTTAGGGGTAAAAACACAAAGGCCCATTGACATTCTGGTTCACATTAACGAAACACAAAAACATCAGTCTTGAAGAGGCAAAGTGAAGCATATTTTTTCTTTTTATTACATTAAGATTAATACATTTTAATCTGTTTTACGTGTTCAGTAAAAATGCTTGATTATTTTTATGCATCATACACAAATTTTGCTATAATTATTGCATTCTTTGTAAAATACATATTTTTAAAGGAATGTGGATAAGCAGGATAAACAAATACAGACGGAGTTCTAATCAGAAGTTTGCATATGTCAATTTTCATGTATAAATCTACTTGTTTTTCGAGGTAGAATGATTAGACAAGTTTTGATATTTAGAATTTTCTTCAATCCACATTGTCAAACTTGATCATATGCCAGGTAGATTTGAATTTTGAAAAGTAGTCATGTAATTTTACCAACCGTCGATTATTGTAAATCAATTACTTGCTGGAGACATGCAGTAAAGTTCAAATTTTACTGAGTTGCGAATGTTTGATAAGCCAAATGAAATGGCTGTTGATGTTACTTCAATATTCGGAGGCGTGGGAAACTCTGAATGTCTTTGTTCACTCCGTCTGCTGTCATTGCCAAACTACAACCAGGGCAGACTACAATTTGAAAACAACAGAGAAAATATTTAGTTCACAACGTCTCCATCTGTTTTCTGATTGGCCCAGTTGAAACTACCAGAGAAATCCAGCTCAATAGGAGAAAGCCCAGACGGAGGACTGACGGGAGATGAGAATCTAATCGAATTTCATTGAGTTAGTTGTACTTTTCCATTGTTCTAAGTATTGGTCAGTCCAGTGAGTGCTGTTGAACTAATAAAAATATCTAATCTTCTTTTAAATGTGTAATATTTTGCAAAATAAAATACCTTTTGGAGCTTTACATAATTTTATAATGTTGTTCCCTCATCAAAAGCTTACCTGGAGTGAAAGTGACTCTTTCATGAATGTTTGAGAAACGTTTCAATCTCCTGTAGCAATCATTCAGCTATGCAACATGCATGGATGGACGGAGCACCGCCTGTGAGGCACAGTTCCTCCTCCGAGCTGCAGTTTCTAAGCTTTAGAGCTTCTGCATCACAGAGCACACCTGCCTCCACTCAGCTCCTTCAGACTAGCCAGCAGCAATTAGCAAACTCCTGGTGAAACTGTGTATTAGCTGAGCTCATTACATGAGTTTCTTATCTGTGAAATTCTGGTAAAAAAAAAAAAAAAACTTGTTGAAGGGTTATTAGAAGAAGAACAATGTTGTGAGGACTTTGTGAAGGTAGAGTTTCAGAAAGAGCAGGAGTTTTTAAAGAGACAGAGGCCCAATTTCAAGGTGAAATTACAAAGTCAAATATTTTTAAGTCAGATTTCAGATACAGAGCATTTTAAACTGATAACATAGTCACTTGACTGTGCTATGTGCCTGGGAAACACATAATTCAGCCTTTTTAAAAATATACTAATTAAAGAAGGATGTAACAATTATTTCCTTTTCTTGTGTTCCATCTGAAGCACTTCTTACTAGCCCACCAGCTCTGGTCAGATTCAGACATCACTCCCTTCTTGCTTGTAATGTGTAGATTTGCAAATGAGCTCGAGATGTGGGGCTGGAGAGACAAGCGGTAGAATCATTGATCTAGTTTGCATAAAGACCCCTTATGCAAGGTGCCAGACTCATCACCTTGAACCCTTCGAGTGACTGGAGAAAAGTCGCATGAGGAGTGTTGAGATGGGAGGGTGAGAGAAAAAACGCGGAAGGTAAAATTTATCTGATGTCTTGTGAGGTGTAGGAGTGGGAAACCCTGGCCTGTCATAAATTACCTCCCGCTCTGCATCACAATTGAGCAAGAGCCCTCCAAAAAACAGCTGGCCCTATGATCACCATCGATTTTCCTGTGCTTACGTGTTTGAGTTGCAGGTTCCAGTGAGCAGGGAGGTTTTTCAGTTCAAAGTAGGTGGGAACCATGAATGATTTTCTTCCATTTCACGCCCAGTGCTGTGTGATTGTGTACTCCTCCTCCTCCATACTGTATGCTGGTGGGTTCGTCTCTCCACTACAATATTTGCACAAGCGCAGCACCAGTGACGTCTGTGAGAGGTTAGTTCTCCGAGGCCAAACAGTCTGTTAGCCAATAACTCAGACAGACTGAGGCCACTGTGGACTTTTACCACAGGGACACTCAACCCCTGACCACCCGCTAGCTCAAACACATGACTGAATAAATGAGGGGAACAACTCCCAAACCTCCTGTTCATGTTCTGCTTTGGGCTTTCTTTTTATGCAATTTGTATGTACATCTTGGGATTATAATTAAAAAAAAAAAAGAAAAGAAAAATGAACATCTACTTTTAACTGTTGAATATTCTAGCTCTTTTCACATCTCAGTGCAACAAACTGCTACAAATGTCTTCAAATAAGCTTCACTTATGAATATTCCTTTAAATTCTATTTCTGTTGCACACAGGATTCCAGACTTCTGTGCTTAAATGAGCTGGAAAAGATAAACAACTAGCCGGAAATTCCCATATCGCTCAAGTCTTTGGTGTTCATTGAAGCCTGTTGACAGAACCAGTCCCCAACTGGCAGCAGTTTGAAAACAATCGCTTCCTGACGGTGTATGTCCCTCACTCACGTATTTGCGTGCGGTGATGTGTAAACTTCGGTGGTCAAGAAGTCAAGGACCTTGTTTGTGGAAGACAAACTCAACATAATGGTTAATGAGTGCTAGGTCAAAAGAAGATGGTGTGTATACAACAATCTCTGACCAAAAAATAAGCAAATGAAGATTTTTTGTTCCTTTATTTTCCCTTAAGAATGTATTTAATTTCAACCAGATCCTGGGTTGAAATTTTTCCCTTATACGCTAATCTTATTGGGACCAGCAGAACAATAGTCATAAATCTACACCTGAAGGAACCTCTGAAGCAGATTTACTCATTAGTGTTGTCACTGGCTAATGGTTATCCAATCTCACAAATAATTTGTAGCATCTCTGTCACTCTGTTAGTGTTTGTTTTTTCCTACCAGCTGCCCCAAATGCTGCCAGATAAACAATTTAAAAGTAGTGGAGGCTTCTTCGGTGGTTTTAAAACCAATGTTTCTGGCCAGTTCCACAAGAAATCTTTATTTATTCCATCTGTTAATGCAACAGGGCAAATGGAATACCACTTCCTATCTTACTTGAAAATATGATACTGGAAGCAACATGTTGTGGGGCATGACTTTCAGGTTCATGGTGAAAGAACCCACCTATTTATTTAACATTCATGGCAGAAACATCTACGATCATTTGGAGTTTGTAGCATGTACTCCAATGGAAATAATGTCTTGAATAGACTCTTTAAAAAAAAAATTTCAATTTCTCACAATGGATTTGCTGTTGACAAAGATGGCTTGAAGGCAAAGCAAAGGGAAGCAAGGAGGGAAGCAAGGAAAAAAAAAAAAAAAAAAACTTTTGATCTGATCTCCTTGCACGGGATTTTAGAAGGACAGAGGAAAGAAAGCAGGAAGAAACAGAACAGCACCACTGTTAGTGTCTTGTCAACTTGGGTTTGATGAGTTTGCCTTTGTTTTGCTTTCTCAGAGCAAACTGCGTGGAATTTATCGGATAAAATGGGCTCAATCTGAGCTTATCTCTTTAGCCGGCGAACAGCTTTGTCACATTTCAAGATGTCCCATCCTGATGGAGTACTTTTCTCACTCGCTCCTCCATTTTTACCCCCACCTCTTCAAACAAATCAATACCCCCATAGTTTAGCCTTTCATAGGAAAGATTACAGAGAAATGGCTATTAAGGGCTTAGCTTCTATCACTTCTCCCATCTCAAAGCCACTTAAAGACTTTGGCAGTCTCGGGTTAGGACCCTGGACCTGGTGCCCCGTCACACTGCAGGAGTAGATAGGCAGTCTGATGATCACATTGACTTTAGTAATGCAGTTGTGTGAAAACAACTGACTTGGCCTGTGGTGTAAAACTTAATGAAACGTATCAATAAAAACGGAAAGGGACAGTTCTGGAAACTGGCTTTTCTTCGCTGCTCACTAGACACTTTTTATTTTATTTTTTCAGACACTGAGACTGACCACTCCTTTAATATGGCCTCCTCCTTTATCTGGCTGTGGGTGAGTGCGTGACTAGAATGAACAGTCTGGCCTGAGCAAGCGGAGAATGAAAATATAGCCAGCTCAATCAGCACAAATGCAAAAGGCAAGCCGCTGCCACTGCTGGCCATTAAAAAGGCACCCCAGGTGAAACATAGTCACTTCATACTTATACCCACATTAATATGCTACAAAAACCGAACTGCAACAATGCAACATGTATTTCAGTCATTGCGATGCTTTTTTCTGAGTATATTTCTCAGTAAACAGCATAAACTTATGAGACGTGGAGTATCTTCCAGCGCAGACTGTTGCTCGTGCAATTAGTCCACACAACAGCTTCATCAGCTCTTGTTTTTGTTGCAAATTGATGAGAGAGAACATGAATAGCATATATAATTAGGGATGTTGGCATTGCATTCTTGTGTTTTAACTGCATTTGTTCGACTTGCCTGAGATTTGGGGGGAGGGGAGAGCAGAATTTAAGTTATTTTTGGAGAAATTGCTGTACTTAATTGCTCTGTATTTCCTGTGATTAAAATCGTATTGCGCTCATTCTTTCCATCTTTCTGACTTTTTCTAACTCCCTCACTTACTCTTGTGCTTAATCCCCACAATTTAAGTGCAGCAAATAAGGTTTTCTTCATAGTCACCCCACTTACTCCTCCCCAAGAAAAAGCATCATCAGAAATGAAGCATAAATGATCACTGCCAAAACGCAGTGAGGGGTAAAATGAAGCTGCTGAACCACACTCATGGGCGGGATTAGCATGCAGTCAATCATTCACTGATATATAGTCCAATGAGCAATCCTCGATCAATAAATGGTGCCGCTCATCTCAGGTGAAAACTCCAGTGACCTCATTACCCAGTTAAATGACAAGAAAGCTCTCGCAAACACTTGACGTTTTAAAAAGCAATGAGTGATTATTTCTGCTCAGAAGACGACTCTCCTTCTCTGAACATGTTATTCAAGCATATGGCTTATTAAACAAAGTGGGTACCCCTGTCTAATGTACATATTCGTCGTAGTTTTAGTCAAAACTTTACTCAACTGATATTTAAATAGAATTTCAGTGTTCTTATAAGGACACCGGCTGATTTGTTAATCAAATACACAGCACTTGTGGTAAAAATATGTGTAAATAAGTCAAAATAAATTGGAGTCTTGGAGGTTTGGCGAGACCAAAATGCTGCTCTTTGCGACAGTGAGTTGAAGATTTTTTTTTTTTTTTTTAACTAACACTGAAACGAGCATAAAATGTCCTACAAGGCAGTTACCTCTTTTCTTGAACATAAATGCTGTGTATCTAGCTTAAAGCACTCTGCTTTTATTTTTTTGGGGCTGATATTATCAGCTAATTTCAAAAGACAAAGTCACACTCTGATGTCAGCTGGACAGCACTTGGACTTTGCCTTGAGAAACATCAGGAGGTTTTGATACTACAGAATCTTGTTACACCCTCACTTAACTTCATGTCGCACTGCTTCCAATCCAAGTAAACTAAATTTCTCATCCAAGAAATGTGGCTTTGCACCAATCTCAGCATTTTATTCTCTGTTGATCAATACATTTTTAAGTTGTATGGAGTCTGTAGGAACAAAAAGCCACATAATGTTTGAATGTTTACATGTTGGTATATTTCTTTTGGGATTCATTTGATCCTATTTTGGAAATACAATTGAAAGCAATATTTGAAAATATTTATCACAAAAGCAGCAGAAAGAAGGAAGGCAGGGAGGACAAAATGGATCCATTCATGGATGTGATATTAATACATGTGCTGGTTGACCAAAGCCTTTATGGGGATATTCCTATGGCTACAAATATTTTACCTTCCTGGCTCAAACCTTGCCACTCTAATCCAACTTTTTTTGGATCATAACATTATAGCAGTGCAACATAGTGGTTGTATGGCTCTTCTTGGGCAGTTCCATGACCACAACTGGAAAGATATTACACACTGACCATTTTTGAGTCAGGATAATGCCAGAACTGATTTGAAACTTGAGCCTAAGTTTAGATATTCTGGTACTAAATTTAATAGAGGGTATATGTGAATCTCCATACTTATACACATACAAAAAATAAAGGGAATCTTGTTTATACTCTGGATATTGTTTTTGGCTCCCTTGTCTTTTACCTCTTTTCCTCCCATCAGTCTCTAGCTTCCTCCCTGGCTGCCTGTGGCTCTCTCTGGCTGGGGATATTCAGGAACACGGGTGCTGTGATATGGACATCTGGTCGCTCTATCTCCAAGGGCCACAGAAGGTGTGAAATCTGGGATACCTTTCATAGCACATTACCCTCATTTTGGCAAAGAAGAGGAAGACAGCACACGGCCAGGAGAGCTGAAACAGGAGGAACATAATTATTTATACTGGACTGAAATGCTTTTTTTTAAATCTCAGATTGTCCATCTTGTCAGTGATTGCCTCTCATAGACTTTTTTTTGTTAATCTTCTCTACAAAATAAAAAAGAGTTTAAGTAGTTCTCCTTTTGACATGCCCATTATGGACTTGATACTTCGTTTGCTGGAGCTTCAGAGGTGTTAATGGATGAGAATGAAAAGCATGATGAGGTGAGTAGGCAGTCATGTAAAAAAGCTTAAGCTTTTTCCTTTTGTTGCTGGTGGTAAAGTTGTTTGATTTGTTCATTGTAATCACAGTTTTAGCACTTCTTTTCCTTATATTGACCTTCTAAGTTTAAAATTAGTGCTCAAGTCATGTCACAGATAATAGATTACATTTCCTTCTGGTCTTCATTTTTGAAGGCCATTGGAGATTTGCATTGGTACCAGTCAACTGATTTCAGGAAAGTCTGAAAGCTCACACATATTCGGGCGTACATTGACTGTGTACACTGTTTGCAGGCAATTGAGATTTTATATTTCAATTCCCACAGTCCGAATGGGACACTTGCAAGCTTGATGATCACTTGGGTGCGTAGCCCCATTTTTTTTTTCCACCAGGACAGTCACCGCTCACACATTACAAAGTGGCAGTCTGGCTGTTGTGCATCCTTGCGACTAGTTGCAGCAACTCTTAACTTTTTCAGCTCACGTTCAAAACAATTCAATTTCAACAACGTTTCCCACTGAGAAATGTATTGTGTACAAGTAATTGGTGGACAGACGTGTCCTGGCAAGATCAAGTGCTTGTGCTTGCTCTGTGACAACATTACAATAAAGAGGATAGACCAATCAGAATCTCAGTTAGAAGAACAGTTAAAGTGTAGAGGGGTCTTTACTCTGCTACCAGAATTATGTGCTATTTTCTGATGGTCTTGCACATAAAATTCAAAGTTGTGCATACTGACAATATAGCATATTTACCACTGAAGGGGTAGACGACCAAACCACCCACAACCAGATGCAATATTTTTTCTATTGTGATTAAAAAGATGGATATAAACCTACCCTTTCGCCATGCAAACCTGTTATAAAGACATCAGAGAGAATGCGGTTGGCAGTGGATGGCAAAAGGAAAAAGAAGAAAGAACTAAAGTTTGCTGATGTGTGAAAGCAGATAATGTCAGGAGTTTTGTCACAAATCTCTCCTATCGGAAGAAGATCTTTTTAAATATATCAGAGGCATCCTCTGCTCAATGGCTGTCTGACCGGAGAGAAACAGCACAAAGATTGTCCCATCGATACAGTCAGTCCTCATTTGATTAGTCTGCCTGTCATCCTTCCCCTGTATTTGGATTAGGGGCAGTACCAGAGACGGTGTCGCTCATGATCCAGGGCTTCTGCGTGTTCCATCCTAGGCTTGTCAGTATGCGTGCAACACAGCGGATCAGTGTTTATTGAATCATTTTGCAAATAGGGGAAACGATAATTACAAGAAGTGGCGGCTCTGCACATTATGCAAGTGCTGTGCCATGACTTTGGAGCCAAACGGGCTTTCTTATTAAAGGCGGCTGGGCCAGCGAAGCTCCTAATCTATTTCCAGGATTTCTGAGGCTTCAGCAATCCAGGGATTAGACGTTTTCTCACAGATTTAGACACCTCCCCTTCACTTCACCCCTCTTCCTCCTCTCCTACACCCTTTCTGCTCTTTCTCCCTCCATCTCACGCTCCCACTCTTGCTTTCTCACTCTTGTAGTGTTGGTGTCTGCAGTTTGTCAACTTGAACCCTTTCAATTTTAACACATTTACACTCACTCACAAGGGAAGACTTATTTTTTTAAATATGGCTAAAACACAGTCACTTGCCTGCTTTTGATTTGCCTGTTGATTTGCAAAGGCAATTTTTATGGAGTTTCCTAGCTGTACCAAAATCCCAACAGACTGACAGTCTACTATGACTGCTGCATGTTTCACATGTTTGTGGATAACATGCTTTCTATATATAAAACTAGTCAGAAAATATTTTTGCATATTTTGCATAAGGCTTCAACCTTTTGGAAAACACATAAAGCTTCCTTGTGTCAAGCACATGGTTTATAGGAGGAAATTATATTGCATACAAAGTAAAAAACAAACAGAAAAAAAAAAGACGTGGAAAAAATGTGCAAGATTTCCACATACTAAAGGTTTTCTACATGTGTCATACATCCTTAAACAATATCAATTCTACATGGAAAATATTTTAAAATCTTGCACAAGTGTAATTTTATCAGAAAGTAACATGTGAAACAGTAGGGAGTTTAAATGGCTCATTTTCCTTGCATTTCAGTGGCAGATGTTTTTTTAAGTGTGTGATTGTTGCAACTCAGAGAGACCACTGGTGGCAAGCAAATGCATCAGTGTTATGAAATTTATGCAATGACTACATCATTGTCACAATGCCGCAGTGAGAACATTCTTAATCCCATGTTATGCAGACGCTCTCTCTGCACTGATGAAGATTCACTCCCCTCGTCTTTCTGAATGCTTGAAGTTGATCCAACTGGGGCCACGTCGACCCATTGTCTAATCAGTTAAGCAGTTTTTTGAGCTGTTAGAGTGCTTAGATGGACTCATGTAAGTTTAAACGTTAACACCCTTTAAGTGTAGGGGGAGTAAGACAAGATGTTGTCATCAAATTTAAAATTACTTACTCTGTCCTTAACAGACTTGCTGCATAGATATGATGGTACTTCATCTGCTTAATTTTCTCACAACAGTCCATGTAAAACATATTTTTTGACATCCTAACATACAAGAAACAGCATGACAGCTTACATTTACTCTTTAAATCTGACATAATTTAATGACTTATTTTATTGCAAGATCATTTTTAATTAATACCATTCTTATTTAATATTAATGGGTAGTCTGACTGCATTTTCAATTCTATTCCAACCTGCTCTTCTGCTTAAATGATGAAATTTGGTGTCATCATAAAAATCCAACGGAACTTAGTGTCAAAGAAACAACCCGACTCCCTTTGGAAGAGCAATAGCACTGCTGACATATAGTTTGCAAGGCAGACAGCTGTACTAAGGTCAAACAAAGAGGTCCAGAGAATGTCATACAAAAGAAGCGTAGGGCTGTGTGTTGGCAGCCAAGGCAGGGCAGGGGTTTAACACTCGCTGTGATCAGGTATAGTGTAGATTTCGCAGAGACTTGTAAATATAGACACAAGCAGAAACATGTAGGCGTGTGTGTGTGTGCATGTTCATATGCGTGCACGCACACACATATGCAAATGTCTGACAGGGAGTGACACATCCACACTATCAGGTAAACCCCTTCTTCATGTTTGTTTGAGTTGACAAAAAAACAATACAAATCAGCTTAATTGATGTCACATTCACATGCATGAATTGTCACACAACAGTGTTATCTCCCCTCCCTTTGTCTCCTTAATGTGCTGCTGTGTGACCTCTTCCTCTACCAGAGTCTGTTTCACTCATAGCAAACAAAACTCACTGACTGACAGTTAACAAATTAAAGTCGCAAAACACGTTGTGTTTTTTAATCAGGGATATTTTCCTTTCTCATTTGGTGTCAGGCTTTCTGCAGGTTGAAATCAGACTTTTCCTGGCTCAGATTTGAAGAGTTCAGACTTTCAACCGTTTTTGAAGTGTGAATAAAAACTTCTTTCACAAAAAAAAGAGGAAAGCAGGAGTGACTCGGTGTTCTTTGCAAGCCACATATTTAAAATCTGACCGACTAGAAGAAAAAATGGAGAGACAGACGGTGACGTAGATGAGGCTTACAGATGACAGAATGGGGAATAAAGTCTAAAAATATAAATATTTTTCATCAGTCAGATCATCCAGATGTTTGAGAATTAACAATCTAAAACATTAAAACTCAGTCAGAGAGAAGAGCCATTTCAGATTCAAGAGTGAGGAATATTCACCTGATTTTCTATGTAATCAAAAAAATAAAATTAAAATAAAAATTCTTGGTATAGTTACAAATGTTAACAAAGTTGTTCACTTCCTCTTCTTTTTTTAGAAGATGTAAGAGACTGCTTGTGGAATACCCAGAATAGCTTTTGTAATGTTCCAATGGCTGAATATTCACAACATACAATAATGAGTCATATTTATGACTCTAATTTGAATCTCAATATATCAAGAACATACTCACTGGCAGGAAGCATTTATATAAATTACAACCTCATAATCAAGTAAAAAAGTAAAAAGTAATGGAAGATACAAGGGTTTTATTATTCCTTCAGCATAGTATCGCATACAAGTCTTTTATTTCCACAAAATTCTTACGTCAGAACAAAAAAATGAAATTGTGCTTTTAGCACTTTTCCCAAAAGCTTAATTTGAGACTTGAAGGAGAATGACTTATTGATCATCAGTGCTGTGATCAGACACTAACTCGTTCCTCACTAGTATTGATAAGATTCATTTGTAAAACACTAAAGAGTTACACAAGGTTGTTGGTCATCTAGAGGCTCAGAAAAATTCTGAATTACTTTTAAGGTTGCTATAGTTAAACTATCAGTCTTTTGAAAAGCATGACAGTTTTTTATTATGGGTTTTTAGAAATTTATTTGAAGGAGAATTGTAAAAGGGAATGTAGCTCTTACATTTCAGGTGCACTTGCAAACCTTTTGAGGCTTTTTTGAGCTTGCTTTTAGTTTGAACCATTTCAATTCAATATGAAAGAAAACTGAAAGCAGATTTGGAAAACAAACAACAACAACAACAAAAAAAAAAACTATTGTTGAAATGGGCCAACTGCTTCCAAAGAGGCTTTGGCACAGCAGAACAAACTGAATGTGACCAGATGCGACAGCTATAGCAGCCATTCCCCTTCGATGGGTCCAACCCCCTTCACAGCGCTCAAGTGGGACATGGCCTCGGACGAGACATGTCACTGCTCGCCTGATGGAATCCACCGAGCGGAATAACCAGGTCCGACAAACTGTCCCCTACCCTCTCCCAACCAGTTTTCCCGTTCTTCCCCTGTCCTCCCTAGCAGTGCACTCTAGCCAGCCATGGTCAGATTGCTGAAAGACCAGGGAGGCAAGGGAGGACCGGAATTTCATGTGTTTGCTGGATTAGATCTGATCCCTTTAGCTCTCAGCCACAAGCTAGGAGGAAGCCTGGAAAAGGGAGGCATCCTATCAGTGAATCAAACTAAGATTCATCCGGGGCTTATGTGATTAAAAGGGGAAGAGGGCAGCATCAATTAACCAAATCCCTTCCCAACATTTTCCCCAATATTTGTTTGAGGACGTGCTGTCTGCAGTGTTCACCCATTTTGATGCTTCAAACAAACATTTGGAGTTTATTCCTCTTGGGATTCTCATGGGAAGAAAAAGGCTGCAACTTTTATTTGGGAATATGAAGGCATGCATCAGTGTCGAAGACATCTACATAAAGATTTTGATGAATAGAAATAAAGATTTTGTCATTGTGTGCCCTCAGTGTGACCTGATCTAAAATGTCACAGAGAAAAAAACAAAAAAACTCTACAACACCTTTTGTATACTGTGCGCCTCCATCTCATTATCCCTACAATGCGGTGATCTGACATCCCCAAGGGCTCTCGCTGCTGCCTGAGATGTTTGCAATCTCGGCTGACACTCCATCTTCCGTCTATTGCTTCTGGCACCATTGTTCACCTGCCACATCACTGACTAGATAAACCACAGACGTGTCACTTGCAACCGGCCGCCTTGTGATTAGCTCGGTCGGCGGACGCGGTGGCAAACGGAAGATGTGGTAATGAAAACACACCGAGAGGCCACATGCAAACAAGTGGCAGCTCATAAGCACGCTGTAAATGCTGCACAAGTGCATCCTTAAAAGTTGCTGCTTTGGCTATTAATCCTAATTAACAGGCCTGGTGTGGACGGGCTATAACTGCTAAACAGAGATTATCGCCCCGTCTTGACACTCAAGAAAGAGCTGCGCTGCACACAAAAGAAGCCTTGACCGTGTTTGGTGGTAAGTAACAAGGAAGAAAAAGGGATGATGAATGAAGGGGAGAATGAGTTCAAGCAGTAGAACCAAATGATGTTGGACGGAGTTTGAACAGGGAGAAACGGAAAAACATGGGAGACAACGGGGTTTCGAGAAGAAGACGGGAGTTCTGTTTTATTTATTTATTCTTGATCCCAAAAGTGTGGACTAGAGTGTGAGCGGCTAGATCAGAGGGCTCTGGCAGCCATAAGGTGGAGTTAACACTAGTGTGACTGCAAAGCACATCTTTCTAAGGCACACACAAGAGGACCCTGGGAGCAAGCTTGAAATAAAACTTTCCAAACAAGTTAAAGGGTATGCCTATGAAAATTTCCAGTTTTAGCAACTGAGGATTCTGTTAGTTTACCTGGCATGGTGAGTTTTTTGTTTTGTTTTTCACAGCAGCTTAAACAGTGTATGTCTTACAGAAATAAAAAATCTATTTGTTCTTTTTTTCTGGGACCTATTTGCTTTCCGTAGAAAAAAATTCTCTAAATCTGTTTGGGGCATCGTACATGTTTAAAGTGCAACCCTTCCAGTTGTTCGGCTCTATAAAAGAATCAAGGATTTTCCAATGGATAGATAAAGGGATGTATAATTTTCAAAATTTCAAACTCAGTCAGATTGGATGCAAAGTGCCTCCGAGTATTGGGTTTTAAGTCTTGTCACAGACTGAATACTGGATTCAATGTTCAGTCTGTGCGTGAATGCTTTGCCCCAAACCATTCCATTGTAACTCTGGGTGTGTATTTACAATTACAATGGGTTGATGTTCTGCAATTTGTAAAAGTTTTTCTTCCAGGATTTCCCTGTATTTAGCACTTTCCATATTCACATCAACTCACATGAAGTTTCCCTGTCTCTGCTGAATAAAAGCACATCCATAGCACAATACTGGCTCCAACATGTTTTACTGTTGGTATGGTATGCTATTGCTAATGTGCAAAGTTATTTTTCTGCCACTAATATCCATGTAGACCACAAAGCAATGTTTTGGGTCTCTTCTGACAAGAGCAGCTTCTTCCATGGTGTCCCCTAAACTGTTTGTGGTAAACTGAAAACAGGACTTCTTGTGGCTTTTTTGTATAATATGGCTTTCTTCTTTTTACGTTCACGTCCTCAGACAGGCTAAAAATTCTTCCTGTAAGGTTCGACAACTTTTAATGACCCTTTGGTGTAACTGTAGTGTGTGTGTTTTAGTATTTCTCACCTTGCAAGTTTCATATTTCCAACAAAAGATACATTGTGAGCACCCATTGTTATGGGGCCTAGAGCCTGTGCTTCATAAGAAGTGTTTGTTGTATAAGATTTAGAGCCAATATGTGGATTAAAGGTTAAGTTCATTTAGGTTAGTGGTAAAGCATTTACTGTTGATGGTTATGTTTGAGGTATAGGTGAGGGTTAGGCAATATAAATGAATGGAAGTGAACGTGAAGTCCTTGTGAAGATAGAAAGACTTAATGCATGTATATGAGTGTGTGTTTGTTTGTATGTCTCATCTGACTCAGAGTCACCCTGTGATGGACTACCAATTCTAATAGGACTGATCATGCTATTTGTTAGTTTATATCAATCCTTCCACACTGCAAAAAATTTGCACCTTTTCAATTTAAATTAATAGGAAAATTGCATGTCATAGAGAAAACAAATTACCACGTGCCTTGTTTGAGAATTATAGCAGTAATATTTACTGGATTGTGGATAAAGTGGCCTCATAAAACAAATGATTAAGCTTTTTTTTTTATGTCATGCTAATTTCATTTGGCAGCCAAACTGTGTGATACCCAAATTTAAGAATGCAGACTAGGCTGTTCATTTTAAGACCACAGGTTTTATTAATGTACCTTATTGTTATTCCCTCTGCGTCAGTTCAAAGAGTTTTATGCAGGCAAATGTTAGGAACTCATTTGTATGTAATGCTGGTCTGTTCCTGCTGTTGTCACTGGAAGTAGGCCTACCTTGGAAGTAGGCCTACCTTGGAAGCAGGGTTGAGTATTTGCCGAAGATGGGAATAATTTTCATAAAATCAAATTGTCCAGATATACGTTACATAATTGTAAGGAAAAAGATCACATAACTTTTTTCAGGATATTAAGTATAAGACAGTAAGCAAAAGTAATTGAATGAATAAGCATTTTTCTCTTGACCAGTTTAATTGTGTAATTGTTGGTCAAATAAAGTAACATCTTTATCTTAATTCATCTGAGAAAATTTGTATTATTGTACATTCAAATATTAATCACAAGTTTGTGGTTACCAGAAAAAATATGTTCCTTATAAAAAGTCATTCTCATGCTATATTAGTCACAGTATAAAGACTGTCATACAGTTTGTTTTATTTTTTACTATGGATGGGAAAAGCAAGTTTTTTTTTTCTCATGTTCATTGACCATAACAGCTACTTTCTTAATCCTTTTTCAGGATGCAATAAGAAGCAGTGCATCATAAATTTGAATTCATTTTCAATTCACTTCTATTTACTTTATTGACATAGCTCTAGTTCACAAACAAAACCATCTTAACGTACTTTGTGTTATTACATAGAATCCAGGTGGGTCCAAATAGTATACTCCTTTCTACTGCAATGCAATCATAAAGTCAGATTTCTGTTCAGTTACATATAGTGTAATTTAATTCAGGTAATAATGTCATAATACCATAAATTTAATTATGTGTGCCATATTCATATATATAATGCAAAAATCAATCCTGGATTGGCGAGTCAAATGAACCGACACCCAATAAATATAGAAAATATAATTTAGCTTGTGTTACACTTAAGCTACTTAATGTAACTGATGTACTGAAGTTGCCTAATTGACAATAGGGAGACAGTATTTATGTTTGGGTGAGGGAGGTGCTGTGACTTTAAGCAGTAGATTAATAAATACATTAGCTGTAATAAATGTTTGAATATCAGGATAATATTCCGAGTCCATGTCGGCCAACTCTCATTTATCATGGGTGTAACGTTTTTCTTCCATGTCATGCTACTTTGTGTGAAGCTACTGCATAATGCCAGTGAAGCCACGTACAGTATTACGACAATAATCTTTTGACATTGTAAAGAAGGGTAGGGCAGGATGAAAGCCTCACTGTAAAAATCCTGAAATCTTTGCAACACAAATTTTAAATGTCTTAGCACTTATAATGCCACAGCATTATGGGTACCTAATGTGTAAAAACCTCACACATGAGATGATATTACCCATGGTAGGGGGGTGACATCACACATAAACTTGATGAAATACACTACTCTGAATATGAGGTTGTATGTCAGTGGGAGGAAAAAAAAGGAACTCAATCTCTCCCCGGTTGTCACACTCCATCAGCAGCATGAGGTGCCGCCTCTCTCTGGCAATCACCTTTCAGGGGAGCCTCCCAAACAACATTTACTTGAATGAAGGCGTCTGCCGTGGACATATAGAGGTTTCGTCACCTTCATTCCATCTTTTTGTAAGGGATTTGTTTTACGACTGGAAGTCAGCGCTCTTAGGAACATGATACGGGTAGAGAGGTGGTTAGTAGTCGAATTAACTTCGGATACAGACTTACCTGTTTCATTGCTGAACTTTGAGGTATAGAGATTAATTTGAAAGGCTGCCCTGCAAAATTAGGTTTTCTCATCTATTATGTAATGGAACAATCTAAATGGGATTATTTTGGTCATGGATGAATTTTCATTGTCAAAGAGTTGTAGTTTTTGATTACATGTGCGTCAAAGTCCAAAAAAATGCTTTAGGTGGGATGTGACCCCTGATTCCTCTGGTCACAATTTACCAGATTCCTTCAGGTCCTGCTGCTGCAGCAAAAGAAAATAGTTTTCCTTGGCTTCATATTTATTGGGCTTGACGCGCATGAGCTGGCATGAACCGTGAGTGAATGCAAACAGTGCTTGACATGGTCGTCTCATGTGGAAGGTGAGAATAAACAAGGTTCTGCCAGGGAGGAACATGCGCATTCATTACCTGGGAACCTGGAGACTCCTGTCATGCAGTTCATCCAAACCTAAGCATGCTTAGAATTTGAGTTGCATTGAGTTAAAGTCCCAACTTAGTTAACCATTCTTTTGTGGTTGAAATTTATTTTAAAGCATGTGGTCTCCCGGCACAGATAGCTGAAGGCAAGAGTATAAACCTTAAATACTGAAATGTAGCAAAAACTAAAAATAAATCCACCAACCCCTTCCACGACATTGTCTTGCAAAAGTATTCTTGCCACATGATGAAATTTATATTTTAATGCAATTTTGTGTGATTGATCGACTTTTAGAAGTTGTGTCGTCAAAGAAAATAGATATATGGTTTTGTATTGTAAATTGGAAGCTATAATTACTGCTGCAAGTTTTAAGTCTGAGACTGAGATTTTCCCAAATTTTTCTTTTCAAAATATTGTACACTCACTCACCCACATCCAGATTAGAGAGGATGTGTCAACATCATTTTTTAAAATCTTGCCAAAGATTCTCAGTTGAATTTAGTTCTGGTCTTGGACTAAGTCATTTGAATGCATGAATATGCCTTGATCAGAAACATTTCAATGTAGCTCTGACTGGTTTTGTTGTGCAGCTGGAAGAAGAACGCCAGTCATAATTGCTATTCTTTCATGATGGTTCGGTATTTATCTTCCTACCAACACTGACCAGCTACTCCTGTCTCTGCAGAATTAAAGCATCTCAACATTCTGACATCACCATGTTTCACTGTGTCATATTGTTAGTTTGCTCCAAAACAAAGCTTTTTATGTAGACCAAAACCTTCAGGTTTGGTTGATTTTGCTGTAATTTGTCCAAAGCACCTTTATCCGCATGTTTATTATGTCCCCATCAAGACAAGATGGATTCCTTTCAACAATTATTTCCGTCATGGCACTCTTCTATAAAGGCATTATTTGTGCAGTGCTTGAACAATGCTTTTTCTGAATCTCTGCAGCTCCTCCAGAGGTACTATGGACTTATTGGTTGCTTTTCTCGTTTTGAATAAATCCATCATTTACCTTCCATTTTAAGTTTTACTTGTGTTGCTCAACCTCATTAAATTACAACATAGGCAAGGCTGTAGTGCAGGGGTAAAGCGTGCGACCCATGTATGAAGTCTGCAGTCCTTGACACAGCCGTGACAGATTCGAGTCCTGGCCTGTTGACCTTTGCTACATGTCATCACCTTCTCTCACAACCTATTTTTCTGTCATTTCACTTTCAGATAAAGGCCAGTAGAGCCCAAAATAAAAATCCCTCAGAAAAATTACGACGTGCTTGAAACTGTCGTTGCAATGTGACCAGAAGTAAAAGGGTTTTTACGAATCACTGGTTTCTATGTCCACACATGCTTTGCGCAGTATCACTGAATTCTCTCAAGCAGGAATGTGAGCAGACACAAGAAAATCTGCTATCAATAGAAAGGTGTCCAGTGGTATTAAAAAACAATGTGCTCTCTACAGACTATAACCTAATCTTCGTGAGGAAGTAGTGTGGGAAAGAAAGGTAATTTGCAATAAGTAATCAGAATAGTCACTTTTATAGAGAACCTAAAACCAGGATACTTGATATCGAATAAGTCTAAAAAAAAATCTGGTTTCCCAACTATCTCGTATAAAGACCACACATATAACTAGAAATAGACAGTGGAAGCGGACGAATCATAATACTTTGAGAATGTAATTTTCTCATGCCTTGCCAGTAATTAACCTCTGCACAATAAGGTATGGGAAGCATCACAGACACAATTCCAGACCCGCAGTTTGCTTATAAGAACGGGTTATATGGGTAGGCTGTGTGTAAGAGCAGAGAGGCGAAAGAGGAAGGGGAATAAAAAGGAGCTGAGATTCGACTTTATCTTCTGCAGGAAACCTTTTCTTTTGCATTCTCTGCCCGGTTTTATTCAAAAACTGCTGTTTCTTCACTTCGGCTGAATTGGGTTTTGTTCGTGGCTAATTCCATCCCTTCTCAGTCCAAGGCTCGTGGGAACTGCTGCGATCGCTTACAATCACTTCAGTCAAACACCTGGGAGATAATTGACTGGGCTTCGGTCAAACTTGTTTTTTTTTTCTTGCTTCGCCCCCACCTCCTTCTCTTTCTCACTCTATTTTCCGAGTCTTCACAATAGAGACAAAGAGCGCAGGCACAAAAAAAGATCAAAATCACTAAATCCATTCCCAGACAAGGCACTGTGTAGTTAGTCCGGGAGCTAAATTGCTTTTCCCGTCTTTGGTCTGTATGTGAAAGTGGTTGAGTAACAGTTTCCGGTTTGAGCTTGGCAATCCTAAAGAAGATGTAGTGTTGGAGAACGCAAGAGAAAAAGTCTTGAGGTACATGCATTGTTTTTTTTTGTTTTTTTGGTTTTTTTTATGTCATAGCACTTCCAGACTTACTTTCTTAACCTCGGACCTGCACAGCGAAGATGTAAACCATGGTGTCATTACAGGAGACCTGAAGTTACTCAACTCAGGACTAATTCATACACTGTAATCTAATATCCACTTTTAAAATTCCAGTGGTTAGCATTCAGGAATATTTCTGTTTATGTTTTCACTGTCTTTAGTTTGTTCAAGATTCAGGGGGTAACAGATCCAGGAGGGAAACCCAGACATCCCTCTTCCCAGGTCAAATCGCTGCAGTGTACTCTGAGGATCTCAGCTAAAAGAAATTTGAATAGCTACAATATTTGGAAAAAGCAAAGATGACTCTGAGAAATCAAAACCAGACTCCCCCCGCTATGCACGGCTATGCCTGGAGATCTTGTACATAAATACCAAAAGCTCTGGTGTCGGACAAAACATTGTCCAACAAACATCGGAAACAAACTCGACTTTGTGAGGAAAATGCAGACACAGCTCTTGCAGTACTTCTACAGGGCCCATTTATTTATTCATGGAATTCATTTACTGAAATATGCATAACTAGCTTTTCTAGTCATATGAAATTATTCAAAATTGACGATCATACTTTAGTGGTTATCTTGGACTTTTATTATTTATCCTTTATTTAGCCATGAAAGTCGCATTGAGATTAAAAACTTCTGGCTAGGAGGCAGCCAAAGCTACATTGCAGTTACGATTACTTACACGATAAAATGGCATAATTTAAGGAAGTTATCCAGACTAATGTTCCTAGTCTGGATTTAAAAGTGCTCAATTAAATAAGTTAATTTCCAGTCTTTTTGCAACATGTTCCATGTAGATGGAGCGGAGTAAACAAAAGCAATTTTTCCCAGTTCTGTATGTGGAAATTGAAATTGTAGCGACAGCAAGAAATGATCATTTGAAAGCTAAGAGTAAGACTCAATGCTCCTTGAGTGATTGTTTCTGTCATTATATCTGCAAAGGACACAGCAACTTTGTCTTGTAGTTTTTGTTCTGGTTTATGTTCAAGCTAGCAATTTTATGACTATTTTTCACAATTCTATCCTTTTTTAAACATGTTTTCCTGACTATGACAGGCATTCACCTTCTATTTGGGTTAGTTTAGCCACATTGTGTTTTTAAAGAAAATTGAGGAAAGGATTAGACTTTCATTTTATTCTTTCTGATTTTCATGTTGTATAAGTTTAAAACCCAGAAAAAAATATTTTTCCCCTAATCTTTCCTGAAAAAGTCTAATTTCCACTTGATAGAATACCCTTAAGCACTCACTAAAGGTTGCCAAACAACTTAGTCTGGTCATTTCATAATTAGCCACCTCAGTTACCCTGCCACACTCCCACACACTCAGAAACATACACATATTACGACCTGGCTCACAGTTTTAAATGGGAAGGAAACTAAAGAAACCAATCATTTTTGAATTAGTATATGGGAGCAGCAGGGGCAGTCATTAAAAATCACGCTGCCATTAGTCATTAAGCAGTAGCCAGACATTACAATTTTACTGTAAAACATAATTACGTCCTTGTTTTATTATCTATCCAAACTATTTATTATGCAACAATACTGCAGTGTGGTTTTATCTGTAGCTTCAATTTTGGAGAATTCATGCTATTTACTCAATAATCTTATTCAGCGACACAATCCATCATAAAAAGGAGCCCAACAGTTGTCTCTTTATAGTAAAATACGTGTTGAAAATATGGTTCACTGGGATTGTTGTTGAAAACTGCTGCAATTTCCTTTTCATAATATTGATCCCTACCTCATTGTGTGCTGCTTTCGTAATAAAGTTGCTTTCCACTGAAACTTCTCTGATGGCAGAGAGGAAGTCCAGTGTTTGAGACTTTAACTCAAGTCACACAAAGATTTCAGACGTGATTCAAGTGTTGTGAATAATCCTTACCCCATGTAATCAGGTGTCATTCAGAAATTCTACATTATCACATATTCATTGCATGACACTTTGCTCTATATAGTACCTTGCAACAGGTTTGTTGTTTAGACATTTAAATTTTTAGGTTCTAAGCATAGTGTCATAAGAATAATAAAAAATCAAAGTAATTAAACTTTAAGATGTCTTAAGCTATTTCCATTGTTTTTAACCTAGCTAGTTTTTTAAACACTTATTGGGGAAACATTACTCGATAGCCATACTTGAGACAAGTGGTTTATGAAGCAATAGCAGTTTTAGGTCTATTTTTAGATTGACTACAAAGCCGGACATAATTTGAATGTATGACTTGTGTCAATTCAATGCTATGGACAGACTAATGCAACATATTTAATGAACATTTCAGTTATTGTACTCAATATAGGCTTGCAAATCACAGATTTGAAACTTGATTTAGATTTTACAGTCAATTAGAATTTGGACTTGCTCCTCAGACTTAAGTCTTGCATCAGACTTGCTACTCAAAACCTTGAAACTTGACTTGGACTTGTTTCTGAAAGACTTGATGAGGCTTTACCCCATAAACACCTAAAAACCTGGACTGAGTCTTGACACAAATGATGTTAGCATCTCTATCTGGTGGCAAGCGGAGCACCCAGCCCGATCTTAACTCTTTTTTTTTTCTTATTGAATCCTTTATTGGATCCTTTATGCATTTCAAACCAAGCATCTCTTTTCAACCTACAACATCATCACTATATATCATTGATACAGTATCTACCATTAAACATTGGTCTAAAATGGAAGCCCTATAATTTCAGAGAATCTGGAAAACATTTGATCAAATTCCCTTTAGCAGATTACAGGACAGTCTGTGGTTCTCAAAACAAAGACATGACTCAAAACTACTGGACAGCCTTGGATGTGCTTGGGCTGAATTTAGACATGGGAGGGGAAAAAAAGTTATTGCTGTGGGACAGAATGATGCAAGCATTTCTCTCCGTCCCTTTGAGTCTTCATCAAAGTCTTAGAGGCTCTTCCACTCATGTGATCGCTCTGCAATGTAACCTACTCAGGTTTCAGTTGAAAGCGTACTTTGATGGTCTACATCTTAGCACTTCTCCTTGAACGCCCCGATACAAGACGTTCATGCGACAGATATAATTATGTCATGACAGATGCCGTTTGTGGATGCCCTCAACCTTGTACAACAACTATAAGCATGTAGCCCCTATAGCACAGTTGGATTCGGGCATTGCATGTTGAAGTATGGTTACAAGTCCCACCTGTTCTCACCTGTTTAGGTATTTTTTTTACCATATTGCCCATCTGCTCAATTTCCTTTTCTGCATTAGCCTGACAGACTAACTTAAAGTGAAAATTGATACCTGAGTGATGATTATCTAAAACACCATAGCTGGAATATTAACAGATTTCCCTCCCATTATCAGGAAGGAGGAAGATTAAATCGTGTCATCTTCGTCTTCCATATCTAACTCTGTGGTGCATGCAGCAGCCTGCTGCACGTTGGCTGCTGGAGGTATTTTTCACATTTCCAGGCCATTACACTTGGCTAGGCCTTGATGAAGCCAAGAGTACCTGTTTTAATTGCTGTGTTTTATAGACTGTACACGGGGGCTCCACTCGCTGAATACGCCGTGCCTAAATTAATGGAAGTGTTCAGGGTTGGTGCATTTTTAATGACGACTGGAGGCTGCCAAAACAGTTTTCTATACGACGAGGCACGCTTTCCTGTTCGTCTGTGGCGCCCCAGCGCCCACCAGCTGGTTTCCAGCGTGAAGCCAGGAGAGAAGCTGGCGCGTCTGGTGAAATATATCCAAGCCGGGACGCTTTCGTTTGAGGCGGGCGCTGCAGCTTGAAACACCCCAAATGGAAATAGCCATGCATTTAACAGACATGCCCTCACGCGCAAATATACACATGTGCACATGAATAGTTTGGTATTTTTCCATGGTCGCACACACCTGTTGTCACTGTAAACACTCTCTTGCTCACCCCCTCACACACACACACACACACACCCATGTAGCTTATCAAAGAAAAACAAGAGTTTAGCGCTTTATATGTTGCCAGATACAGGGTGTGACCCTGATTTCCATTTGTATGTGGAGTGCAACGGAGTACAGAGAGTAGAAAAGGCAGTCAGCAGAGAAGATAACCCCAAAACATTCATTCCAAATTTATGCCGGTATCCTATTCCCTCTCACTGAATTAATGCTTTAATCTCTGCCTCTTTGTTGCATGTGCGCTCAGCGTGCGTGGGGGTGTGTGTGTGCTTGGGAGAGTTAGGGATTAAATTTCTCAGCAGCCACTGTTTTTACAGAATGAATTTACCGCACAAGTCCAGCATCAGGAAAGATGCACCTTCCCCCCCCCCATTCCTGTCTTAACTCTCACTCAAAGTCACAGGCATTTGTCCCCATCAGTTCTGCTGTCTTTGCATTTTCTCCCCCACAAAGAAATAGCTAGTGTTCTTTAAAGGGAGATTACCTCCAAATGCAAGCTTAAAAGATTATGTGCTTTCAAATATGTCTTCGAGGTCCATTATTCGATGTCATTTTCCTAACGCCCAATGCTCCTTTCTCACTAAGGCCATCTCTGATTCTTTTGTAGTCGTTCTGTGCATCTTAAATTTACCCCTTTAATTCAGGGATCCTACTCAGTCTGGAAAAGTATGGATTGTGATTTAAGCTTTCCAGACTTGAAAAATAAGCAATCAAAACTGAGTATGGAAATTGATTTTTTTTTTTTTTTTTATCTGTAAAATCTAAACGTTGTGTCCTTCCAGACTTTTCCGTTTCCTTCCTTCTTCATGTCCTTCCTTCTTGCTGACTTTCTTTCCTTGTACCTTCCTCTCATTTTGTCCATCAGTCAGTATTCCTCTCACCCTTCCTTCCTTAATTGGTCACTTTCTTCTTTATTCTTTCTTTCAGTTCTTTTTCT
Source organism: Brachyrhaphis roseni (assembly GCA_903066815.1). NCBI lineage: Eukaryota > Metazoa > Chordata > Actinopteri > Cyprinodontiformes > Poeciliidae > Brachyrhaphis > Brachyrhaphis roseni. The sequence goes on from CAEFZY010017151.1 coordinate 86,525, forward strand.
CCTTTTGTCGTATCTGTTTTCCTGTCTTCCTTGTGTCAGTTGTTCCTCTTATTCATCCTTGCGTCCTTCATTCCTTCACTGTCTGCTTCATTCCTTTTCTCTCTCTGCTATTTCTTCCTCGTGTTTCTCTTCCCTTTCTTCCTGTTTATCTGTAGTTTTTCATAGTGACATATTTAAAACCTGTCCACTGTGGACATACCTGCCATAAATCTGAACCTTTGTATGCAGCCCAAATGATCTCTGAGATGAAAAATGTGTATGAACCCTGTTTATCTAGTCAAATAAAGCGTCACCTGTTCATAACAACCCCGTTTTACTTTTTTTGGGGAGAAAATCCATGTCCACATCTGTGACTGAACACTCTGCATCTTTGATCCCGCTGTTCGCTCTGCATGCAGCACCACCAGTGTGTCCACTGACAGACCGTATCCATAATTTATTCCTTTCTAAAATGAAAAACCAGACGTGTGCTGGGGAATATTCATTTCACCCCCTCCTTCCCCCATAACCGTCCTGCCACCTGAGTCATCGCTTTATGAATTATTTTGACGATTGGTAATGATGTCCTGTGTTGGTAGGCCATTACAGAAGGGGAACTTAATTCGTCCATTGTTAATTAATTGCTTCATGCTTGGTGGGAGTAATAAAAATGCTATTAAGCAAAATACCTCTATCATTAACCTAACTTTGTTAATATGGGTATCAGTGGGGCTCGATAAACAAAGCCGTAGTGCATACTGCCGCGTAGGGGTAATTAAAAATGTGCTGCCATTAATTATATTGGATGCTGGATTGCCCAACGAGTTGGAGCTATGTTGACTGTTCCCCTACCAAGCTGCACCAGTTGCTTTTGCTTCTTAGAGGAAGTTTACTCCAGATAAAAAGTTAGCATTTTGCTTTTCTTCAGTATTTGCAAATTTTACAATGATTTTGTAACAGGAAATGACCAATTTCTGATAATGCAATCTTTTCTTTCGGAGTCCTTAAATCTGTTTTGATGTCAGTCATGCTTTGAGTCACAAAGCCGCACGGAACACGGCTTGGCTCGGCCCCAACAGATGAAAGACAGCAGTTAAGCAAACTGCTATAAAATGTGTTTTGTCTAGCGACCATAAAGCAATTCCCAGGTTAAACATCAGCTCTCCCAGCTTGTATAAACAGATGTGTTTGTACCATACATAAAATGTTGACATCACTGTGTATGCAGTGGAAGATTTATATTGTGACTTGTAGCCTGAGTACTTTTCCTTTAAGACCTTTGAGGTGCAGAACCTCAGAAAAGAGTAATGGAACAGAAGTGATTAGAAATACGCTCATGTTTCTTAACTGACTCACACAGGTCATTTCTTTTAAAATATGTAGCCCAAAGAAGAAGGCAGCACTGCTTTCTACATAGGGTATTGTAAAAGCATCCTTCAGACTTAAACTTTTTTTGCATTTTTCTATATTATAGCCACAGACTTTAGTCTGTTTTATTAAGATCTTATGTGATAGACAAGCACAAAGCAGAGTACAATTGTGAAGCAGAGCAAAAAACGAAAATGATGCATGGTTTTCAAACGTTTAAATAAATAGAACTCTGAAAAGTGTTTCTGACCCATTTCTTCGAACGCCTCTAAATAAAATTCAGTGCAACATTCAATTAATAAATAGAGTCCACCTGTGTGCAATTAAATGTGAAATGTCTCAACTTTGACTGGGCCATTCTAACAAAGATGTTTTGATCTAAACCATGACTTGATATTCTTGCTTAAGGTTGGACCTCTGCAGAATCTTCCAGTCTGAACAGGAAGAAATGCCTCACACCATAATGCTACCTTCACTATGTACAACACACATAATAATTTGTATGTCGACCAGAGATAAAAGTTGTAAAATGTGACCAGACTTCCTTCTATGTGGATATGTAATATGATGGTCTCATAAAGTATTGTCAAAATACTTTGCGGCCTGCTGCACTTTTCAGATTGTTTTTGCAAAATCTTTTTACGTTTTTGGTTGCATTGTGACAAAATGTTTAAGGGGTAGGGATGGAGTGAACGTTTTCAAGGCTGTGTTTTCCTTCCTTTTTTTCTATTTACAAATTTGTTTTTGTCAACATCTTGTCGCTTCTCTGGGAAACTGGCATAGCTGGTATGAAATTGCTGTGATGAAAAAACATTGAGCAGATCTCCAGGAGATATTCGTTTTGCCTTCATGTACCCTCTCTCTTTCTTCCATTATTTTTGCCTTATAGCCCTTTCTGCAAATTAGCCAACGTCCTTTTGAACTCACAATCCAGGCACATGGTCCACTTCCTTAAAAACTTTGTTAGACTAATTCCGGCACATTCAAACTTTTGTCATAAATACACACTGCAGGATTAATATTGTCCATTTGCTTTGAAACAAAGATGTACTGCAGGTTTGGATCAATGAGGCTTCTTATGTTAACGAAATTTAGAGCTGCATTTGCTCCAAGGAATGGTTGCCGATAGGTGCGACTGGAATATTAAGAGATTTCTGTCATTTAGAAAAAACCTAGAGCATCATTTTAAATTGATTTTCTTTTAAATCGCAGACTTCTGCTCAAACTAGAGGAGGCTTAAGTGCTAGATAAATATGTCTCTGTCAGTCCAAATATCTTCCACGTTAGCCATGAAGTTGGAGCATCCAGTTTACAAGGAGAGATAAGGCCAGTTTACACCCCCTGTTGCATCCAGACTGACCCCGATATAAAAGAGGCATCTCAGCTATTTACCTTTGCGTGCAGCTACAGAGTATGCGCCATAAATCCATCCTTTTGTGTAAGGTGAGAAGAGAGGGGCCTCTTAATTAAGCTGGTGAGAATTTAAGTGACTTGCCCACGCGCATAAATGAATACTCGGGGAAAGTAACTGTGTCATCCTAAATGTGGATAAATGAATAAGTCACGGAATGCAAGCGGCAGTAAGTGGGTTAGCATGTAAATAAATGAATAAGTTAGCAAATTAGCGTTTAAGTGCGTTAGCATGTAAATAAATGAACAGGCAAGTGAATTACAATGCGAGTGGGTTTGCAGGGTGAATAAAGATGTTAAGGAAGCAAAAGTGTCAGTAGTGGGAAGAGAGTTATCTATGTGAGCAAAAATAAATGAATAAAAGGCCTGTGAGGACACGGTCGTTGGTGCGGCACTTGTTGTAGGGGGCTGCATCTGGTTGGCGCGTGTTATATTTCCTCATGTACAGATGACATGCCAATTACTTCTTAATTACACGCGTCATCTGGACCAAAGTGCCCAACGCCAGCGCTGATTAATCCTGTTTATTGCAGCAGTGATGGCAGTCCCAACGGACACACAGCACCTTTAAAACGCACAACAACAAGGGATCAGGAAAAGGAGCAAGGAGAACGCTGCGGAAACCGAGACTGCTGATTGAGTTCAGCAACTTCCTCACGGTGCAACCTGCATTAGATTTAAGCTACAGATCGTCGAAGAGTAAAATAAGTTTCGGAATTTACCTGGGACTCCAGATAGTGGAAATTGCTTGAGGCTCAACACATTTGACTGGAAAAAAGACGTCTGCCAAAAACAATAGGGTTGCCTACTCACTAGGAAAAACCAGCATTGCTGCTCAGCACAATCGGAGATATGCTTACCTACACTTTCATGCTGTTAGGTTGGCATGTACCAGTCTGAGATTCTTAATGTATTTATTACCTGAAGTAAAAGTATGGTAGTGATACAATAATGTGAAACATCAGTCATTTTAAGAGAGAAAAATAAGTCTGGCTTTGAGTTGAGGCTAAGAATTACTCATTTTCTTTGTGTTATTTCATTCTCTTATAGTCATTATTACTAAGTTGGTGAAATACTGTCTAGCTGATTGTAATTTAAATGTTATTATTTTAGATTAAATGACAGATATTTTAATTGTTTAAGGTTTTCTATTTATTTCTTTATAATTTTTGTTTATTGAAGTTGATGTAATGTTATTTTTCATTTGTTTTATTTTGATAGACAATCCAAAAATATTAATGATAAAACAACATTTTGTGATTTTTTTTTTAAGCAACAGTGCTTTCTAAGCTGAGCACTATAAGTCATGTTCTTTACATACCCAAACTGGGAGTCTAGCAAGCTGAGTTGTAGTTTTAAAACCTTTATAGGTGTCTGCTTTTGTCTCCACACCATGTCTGCTGAAGTTTTGCAAACTGAAAGAGATTCAGTGTTTCACATAACCAGATAAAACCACAGTTGCCCTATGGACTTTCTCTGGCTTCTCTCACTTAAAGGACTTTAAACTGTAGGAACAGCATGATGATACTTTTTTGGGGGTTTTAATACGTCACCTATAAGCCAGTGGAGCAGTTTTCTTTCTTCCAGCTGAGAAGCAGTGTGCAGTAACAGTGAGGGTGCATTTTCCTCGAAAAAGCACATCTTGCACCTCATTTCTGGAAGGATAACTTTTTAAAGCCTAAACGCATCTTGATACCAGAAATTGTCTGCTATTTAGTTATCATATTTAGTTACAAATGTTTTAAATATAAAGGCAGCTTTTTGCTGCTGCGTTGCCATCCTTATTATTGCGGTTGTTGCAACCAGAAAGAGAACGCCCATTTTATTCTCATAAACGTGAATAGACAGAGGGCAATGAGTTCGTGTTGGCACCGAGACGACCTGGAAGTAAAAATGCCGACACTCCTGAAAGCAAATACTACACATCACACGCATAGCAGATACCCATCGTAAGCAGAAAAATCTCCGACCATAACAGGGCCATGTGGGGCGACTGGAAAGGTGGCAACAATGAGATTAAAACTCAGATAGAGGATGTGGTTGGGCTGGCGCTGGGAGTCTGGCAGTGGCTCCATGTTAGAAAGACGTTGGTTTATCGGGGTAACAGGCTTACGAGGTGATCACTGCAGCCTCATGGTCTACCCGACCCCATTTTTTTCGTTAAAGTCAACACTCCCCATCCCTGATAACTCCGTCATGTGCTCAGCCTCCCGTCTTCCTTCCCCCTTGCTTCCATATCCGTGCCTAATTCATGCCTCATCTTTGTCCGACTCCTTCCATCACTCCCAGCAGCTCGCTCTGGCTTTTGTTACAGACTGTCACACTCTCTTTCAGCATTAGCTCCATCTCCATCCATCTGCTCCTTTTGTCTCTTTGCTCTTTTTTACTGGCATGTCTTGGCAAAAATGGGTATTGACTGCTCCTTCTCTTTCCCTCTCATCCCTGTCCTGCTTTTTTTTCCCCTTTCCCTCCTCCCCCCTCCATCACAGTGTACTTCAGCAGTACATGCTCCTTTTAGAAGCGATGTGAAGAGTAGTAGAAATGCCGCCTGTAAGGGGAAAAAAGGTGATGATACAATCAGTTTTATTGTGCTGTAAGGATTTTTTTCAGGCTTGTGGTTATACACCCTGTATGCAGGCTGTATGAGAGAATTGCAATTCGCATGCATTCCCCCCCACCCATCTCTCCCTCTCTCGCTCTTATTCCACTTTTCCTTTTCATTGCTGAAAATAATTAGACTGCAATCTGGACTCAGGGGTGTAAATGTTTCTGCTCACGTTTTCATGATACAAGACAAAAAAAAAAAAGAAAAAGAAACGTTGTGCTGCTCCAGAAATTTGTACCTGTGTGACACCCAACACTGTCCCCTCCACACACCAACCCCGCTCCCTCTTCCACTCTCCTGTGATGCTGTTTTAACATGGAGTTCCACCAGGCACAATGCACTTTAGCTGACCTAATTCTTTCCTGGCGCTCTTCCAGTGAGAAGAGTACATAAGGACTGCACTGTCAAGGTATTCAGGCCTGCTTCTCTATTATTTTAGAGCTCCAGCAACATCTGTTGTGCTTTGGGCCCTTCTTGTGACTCGCAGGAGGTTTGTGCAGTTTGAAAAGAAATGTACCTAATTTCGCCTCTGGTTAGCAATGAGATCTCAGTAATGAAGTTTCTTTTTTTCTTTTCTTTTTACATCTTTGAGTTAATTTCCATTCCTTTGGTGAAAAACAGCAGAAATAGGTTTTTTATTTATTTCTTTTTGTGAGGTGTTTAAATGTGCATTTCACATGCTGGTTATGTTTTAGTGAAAATAACCAAGCTGTGTCTGTCTACGGGGTTCCTACACATCCCAGATTTTTTCAGATACAAACATTAAAAGTTGTCTGGGTTTAAATTTAAAAGTAGACAGTTCACTGTTCAGAAAGTCAAATGTTTGCCCATCCATCTAGCAAGGATGACTAGACGGTGGACTAAATGGACAGATTGCTCTGATGTTTGAATAGATGTTTGACCCTCTATAATTATATGTTATGTATGTATGAATGGACAGATGGATGGATGGTTTTCTTCCTCCAGACTTTGAAAATTATTTAAGTTAGATACTTGTTTATTTGTTGCAAATTAATATTCAGTTAATCGGGATATTTTGTTTAGCTAAAACAAAGAATGTTTTTTCTTGTGGTTAAGTTCCGTTTAATATTAAACATTAAAAGTGCTATATAGAAAGTTTTATATGAGGACAAGCAATAGAGTCAACAATGTGTAATTTCTGTTGAAAAAATAGTAGGGAGTACTATGGATGTTTTTTTTTTTCTCATGAACTTCTGTGATGCAGTCATAGTGAGTACTGTATCTTAGCCGCTAGAACTATTTCAGTTTAAAGAATGGGGTCAAACTCAACCTAAATCAGATTGAGGCCAATATCTGGATAGATCTGAGTAATCTAAAAACAATGTTTTATAAATTTCAACCGCATTGCACATCAGCAGACTGATGGGTTAATATAACACCAAGCAGTTTTGATGTTTCATCCAAAGTATGTTGCAATGTACTAGATGTTCAAACAGTCAGGTTCAGAGTAAATAGTTTTAACCCTCTTAGATGACTAAGATCTTCTGGGGGAAAGGTATTAGTTTCGCTAACCATAAGCAAGCTGAAGACAAGCTATCCCTAATGGACGTAAGATAATGGCAACATAAAGCTACCCCACAGAACCCAAATTTCAAAAGAATATAAACCATGCCTTTACTGCAACCCCTCTACTAAAAATTGCTCCACATTTCCTCCAGTGACAATGTTATGACATTAGTTCAATGTTTTACAACAGTTTTAAAGTTGAGGCTTGCAGCATTTCAAATCAACAAGCGTGTGAAAGCATGTGTGTGTTTGCAACCCAAATCCTCATGGCCCATAAATTTTAATATTCCTTGTGAGTGCTATACCCAGGCAAAACAAAAAGTCTCTCAGAAGCCCCTGCCCAGAGCGCATGTTTAGCTCTGCCAGGTTCCCAAAGACATATGTGCACTCACACTTCCCTCTCTTTCCAGCACCACTTTTCACATGCATTTTCCATGAATTGCTGGTGATCTTAAGCAAGCCCTAATAACAGTCCCTCCAACACCTAGCCCAAGGGGGACACTACAGCTCGCTTCACTGGGTGATATTTTTCGACTGTATCTGGGGAGGGCCAAACACATTTACCCCAGCTCTACCAAAACAGAACTGGAGCTCAGGAAAGGAGAGGGTGTTCCTGTGTTCCACCCTCAGGCCTCTTTTTTTTCTTGTGTTTACCAGTCACCACATGAGGCTGATGCTATTTTAAATTGCAAGTCTCTGCCATGGCTAACTGGCCCTAGCCTCTTCATGCCATTTGCCTTAATAATGTGGGCCGGACTCTCCGTGGGGAAAGCAGCCGCCATCCTGGGAGCGGCTAAATGACACAGTGGTGTTCATTGATGGAAAGGATTACACGCTTTTGCACGAAGGGCGGCAAAGCGATGTCTTCTCTGAAGGGCACAACAAAGAGAGAAGATGTGAAATCCTTAAGGAGGGAGAACTCACCGGCTCACTGTATGTAAACCACAAGCATTTGCGTGGATTGTAAAGTCCTTTATCTCTAATGGGTCTGCAGTCAAGCAAAACCTCATGTGCCTAAATATTTTTAGATTTTTATTTACATTATAGCCGGGATATTTTTCAGTGATTGTTCGATAAACACAAATAAAAACCAGAAAAGTGTTGCATTAAATTGGATTCAGCCTCCCTAGATCAGTACTTTGTTCAATCACGGATACTGGGCTATGTTCCTACTAGTTTGTCATGTTTAGAGATTTAACCTTTGCCCTCCTCTTTGCAAAATAGCTCAAATCCAGTCAAACTGAACACCAAATGTTATGTTAAGGTCTGTTTTAGCTTTGGACTTTGACAGGGCCATTCTAGCACACAATGTTAAGCTTTTCCAATGTTTAGGGTTATCTTGTCTTTAACTTTAACTTCTCTATACTTTCTAAAGACGAGTTATCAGCACAGCATAAAACTGCCACCACCGTGTTTTAATGGTGAGGATGTTGTTTCTTTTACCACATTTAGCATCTAACATCTTCTATTCTACTTTGCCACCTGCATGCTTGTTGCAAGCTATCGATACGACCTCTAATGGCTTTCTTTCAACAATAACTGTCTTCTTCCCACTATTATATAAAGGTGTTTTTGTGCAGTGCATGGCTAATAGTTTTCTCCCACCTAAACTGTGAATCTCTGCAGTGTAACTCCTTCTTTAATTAATGCTCTCTGTACCCACTGTACCAGTCGAAGTGGATGTCTTGGCAGACTACATTTGAGGACGTTGTTTTATAACCCGGCCCCACTTCAAACTTCTTCACAACCTTATCATTGACCTGGTTTGCTCCTCTTTCTTCATGATGCTGTTTGTTCACTAATTTTCTCCCACAGACCTGTGAGTTTGATACCAGACTACATTACACACTGGAGGACTATGTTTACCAGTAATGTGATTTCTGAAGGGAAAAAAATGATCCCCAGAGTTTATCTACAGGCATTTATAGAAAAAGTACAACACTTGCACACACATGCATGCCATACTTTTCAGATTTTTATTTGCAGAAAATCTTCCAAAAATATGCTCTGATTTGCAAGAATGTGTGGGAAAGTTCAATGGAAATGAATAAAGTTCTCTGTAAAATGCATGTTTTCTAATATGCGTGCATGTTTTAGTGTTGGGGGGAAAAAAACTCCACAAACTTGTGACACCATCTGACCCGCCTCTAAAACTGCTTACTTGCAGAGTGTGTCCATTTCTACTTCCTGGAGCTAGTCCTGTATGGCATTACATCCTGTGCTACTGCAGAGCATGAGACCACTGTGAAATGCAACCACTTCCTCCACTGTCCCCTAACAGGGCGAAAACAATATGACATATCAAGTGGAAAAATGACCCATGCGCCATAGATCTGAAAGCACATCAAAAGGCTGCCCAGACAACGAAGCATAAGCTGTCCTATTAAAGTCCTGAAGGATACGTAGATAGATGCGGCACTCCGCTTTACCTCTGCCCTCAATTAATTCTCATGAATCCAGCCACCGTGTATTAAAATGGCCAGATGCTAGGATGGATTCTGTTGGGAGCAATGACATGCAACAAAGTGATATGAATCACCGCCCCACACACGGCGCACAGCAGCAGCTCGCTCTCTGAGGGCCGGCGGCACACTTAACAGCGAAAGGCAAAAACAAGACACCGTCTCCCAAGAATGGATGGAGTGTCAAAACAGACGCACCGTTTGGCTTCGAAATGAAACCAAGATCGATGGGAATCTGGCTCTTTTAATAGATATGTTAATATCAGATTCAATAAGACCAGAAATGCAAATAGGAAGCTCTGTGCCATGAGTCAGGCCACACTGAATATTCAAATAGAGATAATTATCTGTGGATTAGCCCCATTTTGGCTTGGAGAACTCCACTTGTCAAATAACTCTCTTTAGAAACGGTTTAATCATTGAGAGTTTTACAAGACCCTGTAAATGTCGGCACTTGCGACCCGACAGTTGTCATATTGCTTTATTTTCGAGTTTAGAGGCGTTTTACAATTTGTCAGTGTCTCTTTTAATTTATTAACTCTCTAATGTGTCTGTTTGAGCTGTATTTTCAAGGTTATGCTAGACAATTTGCAACATTCCAAGGTCTAGAGGGGGGATGGAAGAGTTTGGACCACCCTAAAGGAAGGCAACATGCTATGCGAGCAACGAGTGCGAACAAATTTTCACATTCTGTCCCATAGATTCACTTTCATGAAGAGGAGACATCTAAACTAGTGGTTAAATGCAACGGTTGTGTGAAATCAAGACCTGAGGCTGATTTACTTAACAGGGTGAATTGATTGAACTGGTCCTGAAACTTGTGGCGCTTTGGGCGCTCTACACTCTGGATGTTGAGCCTCGTTTCTGCCATTCTCTCTACAAACCTTTTTCTAAATTTTTTCATGTTTTTTTTTTGGGGGGGGGGTTTATTGCGATTTTAACGTGACAGACCAACTCAAGCTAGTTCATAATTTCGAAGTAGGTTTTGATCTGTGTAGATGAGAATTATTCAGAGAAGCATCCAAGAAAAGCTGCAAATAGCCACAAATCAGGTGGGAGAATCCATTACACAGAGAATAACTCATGTTTTCAGTTTGCCCCACAAGTCACATATAGTACACAGGCCTACGTGCATCATCTTGAAAAGACCATCCCCATTGTGATGCATGGTGGTGGTATAATCATGAAGAAGGGATGCTTCTTTTTAGCCAATGGGAAGACCAGGAGCTGCAGAAGATCTGGGGACAGCAACTCTCAACATACAATCTGATGTTAGAATATTATTCTAAAAAACATTAATAAGAACTGCACACCAGAAACACACCATAAAACAAAAGCGTTTCAAAACCTGCTCTTTCTTCAGGTTGTGGATCGCCACCTCTCTCCTGCTCCCCTTCATTTCCATTTTAAAAAAATGATTCCTGTATCTTCAAATCTCTGCCTCTGAATACATGAAAAGGTACCCTGCAGCAGGAAAGTGTTTTTAGTGGTAAAAAGAAGCCTGTTCAAAAGAGGGAATCTTAACATGCTATCTATCTTTAGCTTCTGTTGTCTTAATTGGTATGAAGAGGACAATCAGATATGCAGTAAAACTGTGACTTATATGCCGCTTTAGGAGACAGATATATCATTTATGAGCATAAACTTGGTGCCAAGTCCCCCCACCCTCTTTACGCCCCGCCATGTCTGTCATCAAAATACTGCCGTAAAGTCTCCCTTTCTGGCTGCTTTACCTGCATTCATGCTTCACTTACAGAAGGAGACTGCTAACAGTGTTTTTCATCAAAGATTAACCTCAACATAGTGTTATTTAGAATTTTATCTCTGCTGCAGTCACAAAGCAACCTACCATGAAGCTCCGTGTGATGGCCATGTCACTCCTATATTGCTATCTTTGCCACCCTGGTCCATCTGGACTCTGTGAGGTCACTGCACACGCCACCTGCTCTGATCAGGGCTTTTTTTTTTTTTTTTGCCTCAGTTTCTGGGTGGCATATCTCTGGGCACTGGGCAGATGTATAGATTTAATGCTACAAATGCCCCGAGGTGTCCATAAACTGTAACACCCTCACATTGTCTGGTTCTCGCACAAGCCGAACAATTTACATTTCCAGTCGCACAACCTTTTTATGGGCTTCTGTGCAATTTAGTGTTTAATGAGACTTACTGTATGTGGTTCACCAATTTAGGGAGACAATTGCTCTTTTGCATGCTCAGGTGGACTTAATAGGCTTACAAGAGTAAAAATTGGATTGGGGTTCGCATATTCCTCTGAGTGAGTCTCTTATTACAGGAATGTATTGTTTGAATATAGCTTGGGTGTTTCTTGAAAAATGTAGTCCAAACAGAAACAATGACAGTCATTATTTCAAAAACGCCCTATTGGTTTAAAAACTCATTCCTTTAATTGAATTGCTCAGAAAAAAGCCTTAAATGGCACAAATGCAGCAGCGAAGAGTGAGTCTATCATACCAGCTGTATACCTGTCAGTCCGCTCCCTAACAGAAAACCACTTCTGTTTAAAATATCCACAAAGCTTCTGTTTTTATTCTCTCTGGTGGTGATGTTGCCTATACAACATCCTGTTGACAGTATATACAAGGCACATACTGCCACCTGTCCTTTTTTGCATAGTCTCTTACCTAGAAACAACTGCTTTATCTGATTTGATTTCTCCCCACCCCAAACATTGGTATTTAAATTTAAAGGGACGGCTGGAGGTAATTAGAAAATAGCTCAGAGAAGAAAACTCCTTTTCTACGTTAACACTAGCAGTCCAAGAAAATTTTGACCTCCCCTTGAAGCCCAGAAAAGGGTCAAAAGACCCTTGATCCAAACTGACGACTCTGATGGCTCTAACTAGCATCCCTTCAATTGTAAATGTGGCCATTGTCTGAGGAATCAGCCGAGGGGGAGGAGAGCCAAACTCTGGGCTCCAAAGGTAGAAATGTCAAATGACCCTTCTCTGGTAATGCTGAATTTTCTGAATTTAAGACCAGTTGTTTTAAATTCATAATTTAAAAGAAGATTAAAAATGGAAAAAAAAAAAAGAATAGTTTATGTATTTTATTGACTTCTGTGGCATAACTATAAGTAGCTTACCTACAGTGGTTGGACTTCAGCTAAGATGCACAGCCTATTGGGTTTCCCCACAATGTTGAAAATTGAAAAAAAAAAAAAAAAGTGAAATTAGTTTTTGGTGCTCTTTGTTATTCTAATAGTATGGGGGGGGAAAAGAAGACTAAGAATGGGGCAGAAGAAATAAACATCTGGAAATGTTTGAGGGTAAAATTTTAAAATAGGCCAATAATTTGGGAAACTTTACGTGTTTTAAGTGTGAGACTTAGAAATAAAGGCATACATAGTAAAAGGGATATTTTAGTTGTTTACTTTTTTGAAATTGGTGGAGTTACCTTTGCGACAACTTTTTGTTGGGATAAAATAAAAAACAAATGAAAGGATGAACGTGAACACAAAACCCCCATCTAAATACTCTTGGTGCCAAGATTAAATTTCTACTGCTTTTGTCAGTTTAATTTAAGAAAAAATAAAACAATGAAAACACCAAGCTTTGCCATCAATAAATGACGGATTCAAGACTCCATTTTATGCACAAATGTTACTCAGGCGTTAAAAAAACGTCACGGCAACGTTGAGGTCGATGACTTTTACAATTGTTGGTGTTTTATGGAGTTTAAGTTTGATCTTATGAAAAATATCCAGTTATTTCTAGGCAACCTTTGTAGATATTTGAAATGAGCCAAAATATTTAAAAAAAAATGTTTTTGAAAAAATATTTCAAAAAAGTTTGAAACGGATTTTAGTGATGATGGCAGCAGCATGCTGAGGGAATGATTCTGTAGTCATCCCCACAGCATGCTGCTGCCACTACCGTTCTCCTCATCCTGAGCACAACACAATTAGTTTACCTCTTAATAATTGATATAATCCCTCTGAAAATAGCAGGCTAAGATGATAGAAATATAGTAATAAATAAAAGCCAATAAACAATTGATTTGGTAATATTTTAGTTAATTTATTACTATGTCTAGCTTATTGATTTACAAGATTTAAAAACCTCCATGACAATATTGTCACCACTGTTTAATTGCCTAAATAGAACCAACCAATCATCCTTTAAAAACACACCTCTATAAACAAAACAGAAGCTGGTAATTCTAATTAAATTATTATTGTTATTATTATTATTATTATTATTAGCCACGTAAAAAATTGACCTTCTTAATTGTCCATACATTTTTTGAAATTAGTTTTTTTATTTTTTTTTTTATGTTCTGATATAGGATTTAGTGTCAAAGAGATCATGATCTGGTTTTCCGGTGGACATTTTTTGCAGTGCACCAGCGGGATTTTACTATGTTGCGCTGCCAGACTCCGCCCGCTCGCCGCGCGTCACCGGCGAGTGGAGTGGAGTGGACCCGGAGTCACTCCCCTGCCTACTTTTAATAGCTTTGTCATGTGATGGAAAGCAGTTGTAAGACAGGTGCCCTCGGTTCATTCTCGGCGAGGGGCAGCAGTTGCCTGTGTGAGAGCGAGTGGGAAGCGTGTGTGGATTTCTTTTTTACTTGATTTTGTTTCCCCCCCCCCTTTTTTTTTTCCATTTTGGGTTTTGTTTTTCGGAGGGTCATTCAGTGATTCTGGATGGCGTGGGACAGGTGTAACCAAGACTCGGTGTGGACAGAATTAGAGGTGAGCGCATCTTAAAAATAAAAAATAAAAAATCCTCCTTTCACATCCTTCTAGCCCTCTGGAGGGTTTTTTTTTTTCCCACCTGCTGGAACGATGGACAAGTCTCTCCTCCTCCTACTCTCCCTCTTCCAGTGGTGCCGGTGTAGCGCGCGTGTCTGGACGCGGCGGTTGAGGATGCAAGGGATTTACAGCAAGGGAATATATGACATGCGGAGTGTTGCTTTCCTCCATAGTTAAACATGTAGAGGCTGTCAGGCGCGCTCGAAGGGTCTTCTTTTTTTCAGGATACCTCCTTACAGGATCTGCGCTTGCAAAACTGACGGAGAGTCTCTTTCCAGCCGCGGACGGAACGCGCTCTGGGTGCAAAGAGAGGGGGGTTTATTCATGCCGAAATGACTGAAATGTCTCAGAGTCAGGTATTTGTCGTTTGACAGATGAAAATCCACTGGCGGTGATAATCTCATGATGTGCCTTGCAGTTGGGATAGTTTTGTTTTTGAAGGTTTTTCTTTTTTTTTTTTTTCAAAACCAGAGAAGCAACGCGATCTGGCAGGAGCATCAACGTTTTTAACGACAACATCCAGAGTCGATGATTTTATATTTAATCCTAAACTGTGTTTCGCCTTTTTATTTCAGCGCTCTCTATTCTAATTTTTTCCGCCTAGCAAATGATAAAAGAAAATACTTATTCATCAAATTTTCCCGATTCCTTGATTATTATTATTTTTACTTAATCTGACATCTGGCTCCTTGATTTGAAATCTTTTTTTTTTAAATCGGCCATATCTGCACCCTGGCTTCTAATTTATATTACTGTTATGGGCTTTAAAATTTAATATAAGAAAAAAAAAAGTGCGCGACAGCACTTTACTTCAGGTATGCTTCAAGAGAGTTTCTGATTTGGACTGCGACAGTGTACAGGCTTCTTTAAAAACTTCGTTTCCATCGACTCTGTGCAATGTGTCCAGTTTAAAAGCTTGTTCTCCAAACGAGAGGGCTGCCTACTTCCTCTAATAATCATCCGAGCAGGTGTTTTCATGCGCGGTGCGTGCGTAAAAATCCGCTGGAGCGCCGTGGTGCATTCTGATCGCCTGGCTGGCGGCGCTATTTCATTAGTTTACCAAGACGTGCGTGAGATAATTCAAGTACAGGACGTCCACTCTCTGAATATCTGAACACTTTGGTTGCGATTTAGTGTCCCCCTTTCTCCTCCCCCCCTTTTTTTTTTTTGCTCGCTGGATCACGTAAAGGTGATGAGTGGTGGTGGCGCAGTGAATCTGTCACTCTGTTGCATTTTGCACCATGACAGTCGCCTCATCACAGTCGCGACTGTTGGCAAATTCCAGTGGAAATACGAACTGTGACATCGAGATCTGGACGGGTTTTCCTACTTGGCACAGTCTGTCTCAGCTTTTGCCCCTGATCCGAACCCGACTCCCCTCTCTGCAGGGGACAAACACCCATTACGGCTTTGCCTGAGGATGTCTGTCTTGTATTTCTCATAACCCCTCCCTGTTGCGTTCATAAACGCCTAACGTGTGTTTAGCTAAGTAATAAACATCCACGACAGTAGCAAGATCACTTTTTTTTCCCTCCCCCCAGGTTTGGATTTGCATTTCAGGGTGCCAAAACAATTCCTTGGAGTATGGAATATTAAGCTCTTTAAAGTCTTCCTTGCAAAGACTTAAATCAATGTTTATTTTTCTGTAGTAAAAGAGCCAGCCTCCGTTTGTTTCACTCACGAGACTCCTGTCTTGCTCCAGTCTGCAGCCGGGGCTAGCCTTGATAATTTGTACACCCAGGAAGCAGGAACAGCTGCTACAAACAGTATACTCATTGGCTAGATTACATAAAAGAGGCTGGTGAATAACAAAATGTCAACAGGCAGCATTTAGTAGCCGGGAGGCCATGGCCTCTCCAGTGTACGCAGTGTACTGGAGGTGGAGAGAAGCTAAATGGAAACAGGTTGCAGACTCCTGAAAAAAAAAACACAGCACTGTCGTAGCAGGTCTGTTAATAACAAATGGAGTGATTGTGAGAAAAGTTATTGATTAATTATAGCTTCGAAGGCCACCTGAAAGAGACCAATGCAAGGGGAGTGGTGAATAATACAGATTCCAGTGGGATAAGTTGTTAATGTGGAATATTTTATACTCTGTGTTTTAAGTCAACAATTCTTAAATTGCAGGTGCTAGAAGACTTTTTTTTCTCCTGTCAATACTGCAAAAATGTTTCCCAAGTTGAATCAAATACTGTGGCTTTTTTTTCTATCTCCCTAAACATCTTTGTTGTTTCTGTTTTTCTCTAGTGTGCTGCCTTGGTTGGTGAAGACCAGCCCCTCTGCCCAGACCTTCCTGAACTTGACCTCTCAGAGCTGGATGTCAGCGACTTGGATGCCGACAGCTTTCTGGGTGGCCTTAAATGGTACAGCGACCAATCGGAGATAATTTCCTCTCAGTACGGGAATGAAGCGTCTAATCTTTTTGAGGTAAATTGACCTTACAGACCTGTTTCAGGCCAGCTTATTGTTTGCTATAACACAGCGTGGGGGTGGTAACTTTGCATCATGCTGAAGAGACAACACATTACATAATATTGACTTCAAGAGCGCTAGATATTTGTAATATTTTGAGGAAAACTAAGAATCCATTTTCTCACAAATAGTGAAAACCTCTCACAAATCCTAAACTGTTGTTAGTATTTTGTAAGCTTTGCAGAATTGACAGGTATTATATTGCAGTTTTATTCTCTCTCAGTTAATGCAAGATGATAATAAAAAAAGTTTATGTTAACAATAGACTTACAACATAAAAAGTTTTACAGGAGCTCTTTTTGATGGAGAATGATCCAGTGCCAGTGTGATCAGTTTAAGCATTTTCGATTTCGAACTAAAAATGATGGAATGCCGTCTAGAATCTTTAAATCCTGTACAGGAACCATTTAGATTGGAGCCAAAAGGAAGCTAAGAAGAAGATGCTAAATTTAGCATCTGGTCATGATAAGCAAAAAATCCCCAACATCTCCACAACATGATTTTCAGACGGCAGAGGTTTCTTTTGCAACTGAAATGTAAATGTCGATCAGCAATCATTATTAATGGACTCTCTCAATACAATATAGCAACTGAAGGAGTAATACATTCAAAGAAGATGCTAACTTTACCATCATTAGCTAACTGTTAGCCAGCTCAGTTATTTACATACTATCCATAGCTATTTTTTCTTCTGAATGCCAAAAGTATTGCCACAAATACAAAGCTTGTGGGCACAGTAAAATTTAAGCAATTTTTTTGCATGGCTGAAGTCCACAAATCCCCCAGTATTCCCTGTGAATATCATGGGATTTAGAGACCACAGCCTTGAACAAGAAAGCTGAAATCTGCGATATGCGAGACCCTCTCCAAAAAGTGCTTGCTATTTCAAACCCCAAATATGCCATAATATGTTTTAAGAAGCAGGGGAAGCAATCTAAGCAACATTATCGCTTAAGTTAACATCTATAGACTCCCATGGTTTTGCTCAATAGCATGTCAAGAAGCATTGCGCCCAGGTGTTTGACCGTCCCAGCTACATTTTCTCCACAATATTATTGAAAAAAGTGAATGAATAGGTGACATTTTCACAAATAATTTGAAGGTATGTTCCAGAGAAACATCCATAATAAGATGATTTTGCAGATGTTGAACGATAAATAGGCAGGGGCCCACTGTGTCAGACGCTTCTTTGATTATTTTTTTGTTTGTTTTTAGTTATGTCTGTTAACCCGATGATACATTTCTACTAGTCGATTCTGTCAGTTCAACAGGGCATGCCAAGGACTACTCTTTTGAAGTAGAACTGTCGCTTTGTTAGTTGATAACTGTTAATGAGCTGCAAAACTCTGAGAGGAATGCAAAATATAAATTGAAAAATATTTTTTTCCCATTGAATATCTAAAAATTCTCCCATATAAACAATTAGAAGGTACTGACAGCTTCTGCGATTCTTTTGTAACCGAGTGTTGCCGGCCAGCCTGACAAGAAGTGTTTTTTTATGCTGACAGTTTTTAGATATAAGGGTCCCAGGCATTATTGCAATATGAAGTCAACTCTAAAACTTCAACTTTATATCCAGGGACAAAAACACTAACTTGCACACATTTCATTAGAAAAAGTCATATTCTGACAGCAACTAGATAGCATGAGACAGATATCACTTTAATGAGAAATATTTGGTCATTTCTGAATCATTTTACTTGTCAGAAGTTTCTGTGGCCACACTATGCTTTATGGCAGTGTGAAGCGTATTTGGACTTGCAGCAGGATGGAATAATCCCCACACACCCAATAGAACAGTTTATCATATTCTTGAATACAACCCAAGAAATTGTTCAACTGTTACTAGTTTACAAACACAATTTTACATTGGAGTACAAAAGATAAGGAAGGAGAAGATAAAGCTCAGGAGGACCTTTGTCCTCTAGTTTGGCTCTTGACCGCGACTGTAGGCTCCCTTATCAACTTTCTGCATTTATTTCAGCCCAAACCTAGTAATGCGGCACAGATCTGAGAAAACGTGTCCGTAGTAAACTGTGGACATAGGAAGGGAGAGTATTGCAAAATACTTCTCAAAGGTTGGATTATAAAACTTTAATCTTTGCCCCCCTTTCTCTCCTTCTGGCTCTCTTGCTGTTCTTGCCCGGTGGCAAACAAAAGTCCACAGAGGGTGATGATCTGGCCAGGGCCATAAAGCCATCAGTCTTGGGGACTGAGTTGTAGTCCCCAGTTCATTATAAACCTTTATCAGTGCCAGAGATAGACAAGAAAGACTGAGATTGGATGCTTTAGCCTCGCCTCAGGAGGAAAAACCCTGTGTGAGGAGCCAGTGCGTGTGCGCGCCTATGGCCCTGTCATGTGGTCATGTTTCCAGGGTCTCTGTTGTGTGTTTTGTCTTTGTGTGAATGTGTGCGCGTGTCCTCGGTGGTCTTGCAGGCAGCAGTTGATAACAGACTAAATTCTTTCCATGTTTGGCTCTATATATCACCTGGCATTCTCTTGCTGTAGACTACCCCAAACAGGGGGCGGAGGGAACTTAAGTACTAGCTACTGTGACCATGGCTGCTCTGTAGTCTGTAGAGTGATATGGCTAGCAGCCACCAAGTGGCTCTGGGGATGGATAAAAATACCAATGAGAGAGTATACATGTGCCTGTGTGAGTATGTGTGTCATTTTTACACACAATGGAATTTTGCATCCCCTGATGAGAGAAACTTGCTCTGAGCATGAAGTTGGGATGAGAGGCTGAATCTGTGCACCTTTGTGCACATGGTAACATACATCCGCACGTGGGATTTTTGCCCCATGTAAACCAGGCAAATTGCATTGATATGTTTCACACCCTCAGCAGTCCAAACAAAAGAACTTATGTTTTTGTGTCACAAACATAACATTTTATGCATTTTGTCAGATTTGTACCAGATCACCGAGTAATGTATGGTTAGGAAATTATAGAAAATGGTACATGAACCACTTTATTTTCAGCCACCTTTGATTTGATTTCTTAAATTAACATTTTGTGCAGCCAACTGGCTTAAGAAGTCATCTAACTGTGGTCTAAGAGAGAAAGAACATTTTGGAGAAATACGAAGAAGGGTTGACTTGTCTGCAAAAGACTTGAGACAGATGTTCACCAATCAGCAGGACAACTCTAATCATGCAACCAGAGGAACGATGGAGCGGTTTGTTGCATGGTTTAAAAAGTTGTGCATGCAGACACCCTCCATCCATACTAAATGATCTATTTTGATAAAAAAGAAAATACCAAAAATTCTGTTTTTAGATGTGCAAAAGTGGCAGAGATGTATCCCAAAGGACAGATGGTAGCTCTACAAAGTATTAACTCAGGGGGCTTAGTACTACTGTATTACCAAATGCTACCTTGTTGTGGTTTATCTCATACAGTCTCAATAAAATGCAAAACTGTTTTGGTCGTACCATGACACAGTGTAAATAAGTTCAAGGGATATTGTGAAAATAGGTTGCAAGTCAAGTAATACATTTCCCTGACCTTTTTCTTCCCCCCTGCATATTTGGAGAGTTACAAGTCACCATATGAAGCTTTGAGTTCATCATACACCAGGGCTGGCTAATCCTATTTAATCTGACAGAAGAAAGTTTGCTACTTGGCAGGAATCAGAGAGCAGGGGCAGCAGCTGCACTTCCTGTGCCTCCTCCACGCTGGCCTCTGCACGGAGGAGAGAAACATGCAAAGAAAAGTTGAAGATTTAGAGAAAGTGTTAATAAATGCTCATATTGCAAAAGAACTGCAAGAGGGGTCCTTTACTTTACTTACATTCCATCTCCGCCTCTTTTGTGTGCGTCGTGCGCCGTAGCGTTCCAGCAGGTAGCAGATTATCAGGGCTGTTTTGGAGCAACATGTGTAGCAGCTGGGTGCAGCTGTCACACTGAGGCCCCCTCTTTTAAATATCCCCATCAAAACAATCTGCTCCTTGGATCTGTGAACTTGAATTCACCGGTTCAGTTAGTCAGCTGTTGAAATGATTTGCAGCTTTGAGGGAAAGACAAACACCTGCTGTTTTCTATGGCACCTGGGTATTTGATTCAGCGCGAGGTTTGATGCAGCATTGTAGTAAATGAGTAAAGAAGGTTTGAAAAGTTAGAACCAGGCAAAAAAAAAAATGTAAATGGAGCAATGGAAAATTTTCTGCAGCCATTTTTTATTAAATCCACTGAAGAGTGGCTTCATCAGTGTTTCTATCTGTGTACATGTGCGGTTGTGTTCTGAAAGCAGCGTGTGTCCTCAGATCACAAGCTGTCCTCTGGCTGGCCTTTTGCTTCATTCCCTGCCATCGTCCCAACTGTCCCTAGCACAAAATGTTGGGAACGATATGCCACACCCCTGCCTTTTAACACATGCACACACACAGCAGCTATCGCTCTCGGCCCCGGCGTATTTGACACCTCTTCAAAATGAGCCGACCGCGAAAGTCCACAGTCTATTTCTGACTGCAGTTGTTAAGTGGCTAGCCAGTCCAACAAGTTCCCCATGTACCGCCAAAGATAACAGCACCAGAAGTGTGACCCAACGTCTTTTTGAACTGCAGGTCACTACTTGGGTTTCGTTTCCAGCCTCAACACTGTGATTGATGGAAATGTGCTTCCATCGTGGTTCGGGCTTTGCTGGATTCCAGTGATGGACGCCTCCCGGCAGCTACCGCGTCCCGCATATGCAGATGATGGCATTTACAGCTGTTGTTGGCACGTGTGATTTGGAAGGAACATTGGCTATGGGTTTATCTTTTTACATGCTTTCTGCCTCTGCATGTGTTCCTTTTGTGAAGTACTTCGATGATAGATGGACAGGTGGAGCAAAGGGACGAGCTCCACCTGTCCACCTGCAGGAAGAAAGAGAGGAGGGAAAGAAAGGGAGACACAAAGAGGCACCGGGACAGATGGGTAGGGAAGTAGTCACATGGGCGAGGAGAAGCTTGGACGTTAGCCAACTAAACCCAAAGCCTGCGGATTGGAAGTAAAAGGTTGTGAGCTTAGGAAGTAGTAAAATAAGATGTCGAAGCTTAAAGCATTACTCTGATATTAGCCATACTGAGTGTTAAAATGTGAGTGCACATATGTTGGTGTGTTTTTTATTATCTTATTTATATCATTCTCAGGATGTGGTGTGATTGAATCAGCTTTCAAACAGCATTATGAAGCTTTGTCTAGGTTTAGTTGTGCCTTATTGCCCAGAAGCTCGCAGGCTTAAAGGGATAGCTCATTTTTTTAATAAGGTTCTCTTAAGAGGTTATAAGCAGTTCGTACCTGCACTCATTAACACTCTAGGTGTCTTGCTTTTGTATAGCTCCATATTATCTGCAACCAAAAGCTAAAGCTAACAGTTTTAGGGAAAACGACAAGAAAGTGGACTGTTATCGTCTTAAAGCAGCAATTATACAAAGACAAGATTACAAGCGAAATTGTGGTGCAAAATAATTCACCACCAACACTATTCTTGTGTGAAGTAAATTGAGAATAATAGCATAAGAAAACACTTCCAGTTGGAATAAGTGGTACAAAAATAAAGTGTAAAATTCTTGATGTGCAGTGCTGGTAGAGATATAATAAACAGTTCAGGCATAAAGTTGAGGAGGAAAGTAAAGCAACCTTAGATTATTTAACAATATCCGATAGGATGGGAAGTTCAGCTCCTTTCAGAGAGGTATGTGGCTCTACAAGACAGCTATTAATTTATTACCATCTGCAGCTTTCTATTTTAGCTTAACATGGTAAATATAAATGTTTTGTATAATGTCATTTTGCATTCAGTGTTCCCTGTATGAGAAGCCATATACATGCTTAATTTTATGTATTTGTTCTGTTACGAAAGAATGCATTCTTATTTTATATATATATATATTTTTTTGTTTGTTTGGTTTTTTTTAATCAAATTTTAAATTTTAATTTAGCATAAAATGAAATTAACAAAACACTTCAAACAAATTTATTATTAACACAATAATAAATAATAATTTATTATTGTGTTACATATCATACATCATATGGGTTTTTGCAATGCACTCTCCGCCTTACCACTGCCTGTTGACTAAGGGATGGACTCCCCTGACCATTGCGTTTCTCCCTTTCTATATTTTGACATAATGATATGATCCCATATCCTCATATGTGATTGGCCACAAAGCCACTATGCTACCAATCAAAGCAAAGCTCTCCCAGCGGAGTGAAGCGAGAGCTGAGCGCAAAAGAGAAAACAAGTTCATAGACAACTCCTTATGTTTCTGTTTTCCCTTAGTTAGTGTCTCACTCTCCACCTTTCGTGTGACGTTCTTGCTGCGCCGCTGTGTTTGTTGCCCTCCCTTACAACATCTCTTAGTGAAGAGCCAGCTCCGGTCATTCATTTCAAAGAGTTGGCTCTAAGAACCGAAACGTTCAGCCTATCACTAATATCCAAAGCATTAAAAGTCTTTCGGAACATGTTCAGTTCATTATCTGAAAATGAAAAAAGTATTACACAGCTACAGACCTATTAAGGCATTCAAAAAAATTACAAGTTGAGCAGTTCCGTTTTCAATTTTCCACAAAATATCTCTGGGAAACATAGAAGAAAGTGTTCTAATCAGATGAAAACAAACTTGGATTTGTTTTTTTTGTTGTTTTTGATCCGCATGCAAATGCAGTGAGTGGGAGAAAACAAGCACTGCAGCCTGAACGATACCTGAGCACAGCATCCCTACTGTGAAACATGGTGGTGGCAGCATCATGATGTGTGGGTGCGTTCTGTCAGTAGGGACAGGGTGAACTGCTTACAGTTTTGGGGAAGATGAATGGAGTTCAATACAAGGTAACACTGAAAAAAAATCTGGTACACCTAGCCGAACAACGACCCTAAGCAGGACCAGAATTATCAAAAAATACCTTAAAACAAAGTGGAATCATGAGATGGAATGGCCCAGTTAAAGTTTAGACACAGAATGTGTGGCCAGACAGTTACTTTGACTTGAAAAGCTCTACATGTCATGCTTTCAGTGCATGTTTCATACAGGAACATCATGAGTCGCCTCCTACTTCTCATCGTCTGGTCAATAATCATCAGTCGTCTGTAAATAACTGTCCAGAGCAGAAACATTAAGCATGAACTTTAACTACTAGGTCTATGTATTGTGAATTCATACAGAATGAAGGCACCTAGAGTGTTTTCTTCTGGAGGTGGTTTTAATGGAACTGTCCCAGGGTGGATTGATTAACCGAGCTTGCTGGTTGTGGTAGAACAAGCTGGGATGAACGTTTTTCCTCCAGCATTCCTGCCTCTGTTGTAGAGACAAGCAGGCGTAGATTAGTTCAAACACTTGTTGGCGACATACTCCTGTGAGCTGAAAGACAAACACACTTCTAAAAACACACATGCAACCGGCAGAAACCCCTTCCTGTCCCTGCTTCTACTCCCCTGCTGCACGCCGCTCGCGTTCATTTTGCAAATTTATGCTGACATTTGAGTGTGCGCCACCCGCACCAGTTCACCGCTCCAGCAAAAGGGTGTATGAATTATCATATTCTACTGTATAATATAATTTTCTCAAGTGAGTCTTATTAGAATACACCATACTTTCCTGATCTCAGGTTCCCTGCAGTTTTTTACTGCACTGATGCATTGTTTGCACTGTCTGATGGAGGAAATCCTCCATCACTGTCAAGCCCAGCTTTCAGACCAGCAGCCATGCTGTTTTGGGATGCACAAATGAGAGGGAAGTGTAGACAAATGGGCGCAGATGTATAGTAGCGAGGGATGCAAGACGTGGGCTGTCCAAGCCCGTGTCATCTCGGAGCGTCTGTCAGATCCACTCCACAACAAGAGCTCCCAACCTGCTGTGGGCTCCCTTCTCCCTCCATTCTCTCTGTCTTCCCGCTCCCGAGGCAAAGCATTTGTTCTTGGCTGATGGGAAGTTTGGAGCGGCAGAGGCTAAACAAATATATTCTGGCCCACAAATGTCGCTTCTGGAAAGGACGGCTGGAAGGAAGAAGGGAGCATTGGAGGGAAAAAAAATAAGAAGATAGTAAACATAGAATGTGGCCAAAAAAAACAAAACAAAAAAGACCCCCCTATCCCCTGGGGAATGTTTGGAAAAGGAGCAAGGAAACATCTCTGAGTCTGACGGTTGCTGTTTGGCTGCCTGTCTTGTTCCCTCACACACTTGATCCCAGCGGGCCTCTGCTGCTGATTGATGCATGTTTGGTGTTGCTGCCCCAGCTGATCCCACGCCCCCTCGGTGAATACCATTCCCTGTCATCACACTGGAGCCGCCAACTTCTGCATTATCGTGTGTGCCTTTACGTAACTGATACAAAGATCAAATGCATCTCTGGCTAGACGTATTTGCTTGTGTGTGTAGGGGTGGGAGGGGGAGTTAGGACAAAATTATTATTTTTAGTACCTAGGGTAATCTCCACTAAGAGCCTTTCAGGCCTGTTTCAATTTAACCTGGCCAAAACACTAAGCCAATAATCCCCCCTTCCTCGCCACCACCAGCACCACCGCAGCACAACTAATGCTCAGCACAAACACATACATGTTGTAATGACACTGAGCAGTAAGACTCACCTTCCATGAATTATTTAATAGTACGGTAAAAACAGTTCCTAGAATGCTGTCGTGTAGTGCTCCCAATGCATTGAAAAGATGGGTGGTGTCAGCTGAAAGATGAAATGCACTGATAAAAAGAAAATGTGTAAAAAGGCCACAGTGAAAGCCGTAACTTGTCTTTTGAAAACAATCACAGTCCAGTGAAATTATGCAGTGAGGAAAGGGGAGAGTTAAGTGGCGCTCTCTGTCAGAGGGTTCAGTTCTTCATGGTGAAACACAGTCTTTTTGGAGTAAAATACACATCAATCCCACTTGGGGTGTGTGTGTGTATGCTTTGGCAGTGATTAAGAAGCACTGACCAGGCTTTCTTTTCCAGTACTCTGTCATATTCTGAGAATATCCGATACATTTTCCAGAAACCTTTTATTATAACAGAGTGGAGGGGAAAGGATGAAGCCGACTCACGAGGCAAGACAATAAATGAAATTCTGATCATAAGACGAGATGAAATCTTTTTTTTTTTTTTTTTTGAACATTTAAACATTTAGCATTCAGTGGAATGTACCAGTCCTGGTCTCACAGTTGTGTTTCTTTGGGCTTGTCTTATTTGAAGACGTTCCTAAAGCCAAGAAAGCTATGGAAATATTTAGTTCATGTCTTTTCACACTTGATTTTCTGTAATCAAGTTTAGGTTTGATCAGTATAAGTAATCAAATTCTGATTAGATTTTTCCCAGTTTTTCAACTGCTGTATGAAATTATGAAACTAACTACACCATCTCCAGCAGTTGGTGTAGCACAACTGTGCTTTGAATTGATACTTTTGCATTTTTGTTGTTTATGATGCTTTAATACAATGGAGCCCAACCTGTTGCAGATTCACCTATTAACAGATTTTCTTTGTTGCACATAGCTGAAATATTTAAATTAGCTTGGGAACCTGAAATAGTTAGGCGCAGTGCTACTTGTCATGCTTCTGGCATTCTCAAAGCAGCCTATCCAGGAGCACTATATATTTTTCTTGGTGCTGATTGGCTGTATCTCTAAAAGTGATGATAAGAAGAACTGAGATATCAGCTTCTGCAGTAGTGCTAAGATGGTTTCCATTGAGTGTAGCAATGCAGATCAAGGTATAAAAAGTCCCTTTGACTAGAAATGTTGTATCTAGAGTTGCACCATACATAGTATTTACACTGGTATCGGCCGATATCTCTCATTTTTTAACATAAAGTATCGGTCCATAGGTAACACTGGGGCAATATTAACCAATGTTTATTTCCGCCTTGCTGCTGTTTGTGTATGTGTTTCAGGAGGCACATTGCCATGTGGTATTTATTTGGGCGTGTGATAGCGTTGAAGTGGAGTATTGTTGGGAAGTTTATCTGAAGCAAAGATTCAATATCAGTTGTGTGGTTATTTTTTATGGAGTTCAAAGGGCAGAGAAATATGGAAAATATTGGTAAATTTTGGTTATCGTCTATCACAGCAGCCAAAATATCGTGTCTCACATTTTCATAGCAGCGCACCTCTAATTGTGTTGTTTTTGTATGGAGTAGAAAAAATATATATATTTAAAAGTATTTGGCAGTTATAGGTATGTTTAATTGGAGAAAGTTATAAGTGAAATTAATGTTTAATAATCAATTTTTACTACTTACATTGACCTTGCTGCCCCTTTGCTTGTGACAGTCCAGGACTGTGCACAAGAAGGACTAAATTACTCGAAAAAACAAACAAAAAAAACAATACTCACCTTATTCGAGCCTCTATCTCCAGCTTATCCCCTCACCCCCTCTCCTGAAGCATTTAAGTCTGTACCGGCCTCAAATAGTTCAAGAGGCTCTCTTAGGCTCTGCTGCTGCATGGGAGAGTCGATGCTTGGATGACTCACTTGCCCCTAATCAGTAGCTCCTGAAAGCTAAAGTGAAAGCTTTCATGGGTATGTTCTCACACCAGAGAGAAGAAAAAAAAAACCCATTACTTTCACTTTCAACCAGAAAGCATTAATTTATAAACACATCATATAACAATAAAGAAGGTTTTCAATGAGTTTCTGTTGTGAAAACTAGTTGGATTTTCAAAATATATTGTTTTGGTTTCTAGAAGACTGCACTTTGTAGCAGTTGTTAGCATTGTTTCTTTCTTTGTGGAGTTAAGGACCCCATCCTTAACTCCACAAGAATGGGGGTGACTATTGTCACCACAATAGTGGTGGCAATAGTGAACACCACTATTGTCTGTGGTGTTCAACTCAGAAAATCTCTCAAATTACTTGTTGATTAGGTCCTTTCAGAAGACCACTTTCAGTCCAGCAGGCTCTGTTGAATAAAAACTCAAAGTGGAAGGGATTTTGAATGTTTGACACTCAGAATGTCCTGTAGGGCGTGCAGCTGTGGTGTATAAGTTGGAAGCTGTAAAAAGCAAACATTTTCCTCATAAAGGCAAAATATCCAAATGGATCCCAAATTACGACAGAATTCAGGTCTCAACGTTCAGTAAAGCTGTTACAGAGAGAGGCTCCTTCATCTGTTCTCATAGTATCCCTGCCTCATGTAGTCGAGCAGGGATTGTATCGACTTATGTCTACTGTTCCTTTGATGTTTTTCTTCCTCTGTGGAACAACGCGTGCATCCCTTTTGCACAAAGTTCTTGTGAAGCCGACTCTTTGTTCAGCCACGAGAATCCAGGAAACAGATGGCATTTGAAGATGTGCAAGGAAAGGCGTCATTGTCGTCTCCTGTCTGAATCCAGAAACACTGAGGAACAAATTCAATATAAAGGAATCAAATTGAATTGAATTTGTATAGCAAGTCCCAGAGTCAAATGTACAAGCTGGTAAAAGTGTTTATTGAAATGGTGATGCAGAAAGAAAGAGCCCTTTATGTGTCTATTGTCTGAAGCGCCATCGACCGCTGTGTCTTGTCCACTTCGTCCGGGTTTTCCCTCACATTGGCAACGCTCCGAGAAAGACATTACTTTGACAAATGAAACACTGCAAACCCTCGATGAGCTTGGCAGGGCCCGAAAGGTCAGCAGCCGCATTGTGCAGGTATCTGTGCATATGTGTGTGTGGAAGTGGTGTCAGCTGCAGATAATGGCGAGAAATTCTGGTCCATTTTAGTCCTGTAGGAGATCTACGTAAATGTCAAAATCAAAATGACCAGTCTTTCTCTCTGTGTGTCCGTGTGTAATTGTTTTATGGATAGCTACACTTGGCTGCTAATGACAGACTGGTGATCTGGCCAGAAAAAGTAGCAAAAAGATGGACAGCAGAAACCATCTCTGTGCTCTATTTTTATTTTTCCTCTCTTTCTCTCTGGGCTTAATCTGTCTCCCTCCTTGTGTTCTTCCGACACATTATCAGCAGTGTAACAGTCGGTTCAAAGGCCCCTTGCTTAGAAGTGCACATTCAGAGCTGCCGACTTAAGCAAATAGCTATTTGCATGCCATTAGGAAAGTGGGGGGTTGAGGAGGAGAAGCAGAGGGAAGCACCATTTCTCATCCCAACTCTGCGTCTAGCTGAATATTCTTTATTTGAGAATCCAAATCTCTGTTTTTCCTCACCCCTCCTGCTGTGGCCGTCAGAGCGAGCCACAGTCAGAGCAATCACAGCAATCAGGGTTTCCTCATGCCAAGCCGATTGGGAAGTGGCTGCCAAAACAAAGGAGAGCGTGTCCAGTCATTATGATGCTGTGTGATTTGGTTGGTGTTAGCAAACGGTTGCTTGGACCATCTGTTAAATGGCTGAAAGAGGAAAACAACAGCATCTTGGGTAGGGAGTCTATAGAGAGATTTTACCAGGATATTCAACAACCTGTGAGCTTATCAGCTATTTGGATAAGCTGTCTGATAACATGTGTTCCTACGAAGACTGCTGCAGGTGATTTATTCTCTGTTTGGTCAGAAGTTAGTTTATTTTCTTCATGGATCTGTACACCGTGCCCTTAATCTACTTCCATAGATTCTAATCTCCTTGTTCTGTCTATAAAAAGCCTCACAAGCAACTGGACAATTTTTGTCACACAGAAAAGTCATCTGTGGTAGTCTCTCCAGATCTCAGCAAATTGGTGACGGAGTTCAGGTGGTTTGTCACTGGTTAAATGAAAACTAGAGAGAGCAGCATTGCCAACATCCCTTGAGTAGGTGTCTCAATTGGATCTGGCCTGTGTCAGCAAGCGCAACAACAGTTCTCATTCTCCCCTTGGCTCACTCTCACATCATTTTCCTCTCTCTTTTCCCTTGTCAGCTCATCTCACCATGCTGTAACAATCCCAAATGTTTCCCACAGGAGATCTCTGCATCCACATGTCCCAGTCGTCATTGACAATTCTAGTCATCATCCCATTGATTTATGACCTACATCAATTTCCAATCAGAGATATTGTACCTGGATTTGAAGCTGGCAACTTCTGCAGATGCAGAAAACAGATATGAAACTGTTGAAATTTCAAACTGAATTAAATTGATTTTGATAGTCCCACTTCACCATGGATGTAATCTCAATGTACTTTATCCATATCAGGTCATACAGAATCTGAGTTTAAAGTCAATTTAAATTAATCCAATTCTTTTAAATGCAACCCAGTCGTATTCAAATCCAGAAAGAAAACATTTAAGTTGATTCTATTGATTCTCAAAGTTGTCGACTTTGAGACAATCGTTCATGGGGAGCAAGCTCATCTCGCAGTTGGAGAGAGACTTCTCCGTGTCAGTGGGAGGAAATATACACTGTAAAAAAATGTCTCTAATTTACTACAAAGTACCGGCAGTTGTGGTTCCCAGAATTTTACCGTATAAATATGGTAAAATCCATATTTATATGCCAAAATTCAGTTATTTTTTTCACAGTGTATGGCAGAATCCAGTAGCGAAACAAGCCGGTGTTGGGCCGGAGGCGGGGCTAATGACCGGGCCCTTTATACCCAAATAATAAAGCTCATGATAATTTAACTTTACAACATAGACATGACTGCAACTGCGCAGCTTACAAGTTTCACCACCATAGAGAGCGACTATGTCATTCTGAAATCCATCTGACATGAAGTACAACAAACCAACAGAACAACAGAAACATCAGGCTGCTGGTCACTAAAGATGAAACAACACAAATTCAAATCAGTTCAGAACCACGGATAGAGATTGGATCATTTTGGCACTTCATCAATTTCAACTCTGAGCCTTCAGCAGTTAGCAACTGCTGAAGCTAGGTGTATTGTTGACGTGTTGAACCGAGCACGCAGCAGTGCGCGTTGAAGCGGGTATGCAGCGGCACACGCCGTATGTGCAGCGTGTCGCAGCACCTCGTGCTCCTCTGGATGTGTGTAACTCGGCGCGGATCGCGCACGCCGCCGTTCATACAAACTGGACGATCTGGAAGATGCTCTTCCAGGCGGCTCCAATGTAAACCTTTACTATAAACGCCATACTGCTGTCTTGGCTCAAAAACGTGCTCAACTCGAACTGTCAAAAGCATGGCTATAACTCAGCCTTCAGTCCCTGACATCACCTCTGTACCACCGACAGAGAGAAAAGGAGATGTAAGCTGGGCTGGTATAATTTACAATCAGTCTACAGTTAACTCACACATTCTGAATAATGTCAGAGTTGCTACTTGTAACTAGTCCAGCTCCTTCGCTGGGCTGGCAGTTTTGGCGGGTCTGAATCGCTGCCAACAAAAAAGTCCGGTTCATCTCCAAGACGAGGAACAAAATATGCGTCCAGTTTTTGGCTTGTCCTTGCTTTCTTTTTTCCATCCTTTTCACTTTGCCGCTCCATGGAGCTCCACTCATGTTAACTTGGTCAGTAGAAATGCTCTAGCTCAGGCCTCGAGGGCCGGTCTCCTGCCACTTTTAGATGCATCTCTACTTCAACACACCTGAGTCAAATAATGAGGTCAATAGCAGGACTCTGGAGAACCTGACTGCACTTAGGAGGTGATTCAGCTGTTGGATTCAAGTGTGTTGGTCGAGGGAGACATCTAAGAGTTGCAGGACACCGGCCCTCGAGGACCAGGATTGCCCACCCTGTCTAGCTAGTTTGCCGTCTGTTGTCAAGTGACTGATGATGACGTTGGTGTATGGCTGGTGACAAGCTTTACCCAGAATACACTTGGAGACAATGCGGACGATCCATTTGTAATTTTGTGTCTCATAAAGTTAAATGTAAGAGGGAAAATAAAGCCAATCATGTAGCGCAACATTTTATTCAATATTTTACACCCACTATGTTACTAAAATCAGTCGGTCTGGTAAAGCTTTTAGCAACCATGAGCCAAACAATGACTGGGGCAGCCTACTATACAATCTACTGGGGTACCATTCTTTATAATTCTACGTACACCATATTCAACAGGAGAGTGCCCGCTTTCTCCAACTCTCATTAGTGATAAAGGCTTGGATTCCTAAAGTTATTTTTTCTGCCTCCCATCCGGGCTCCCCCCAGGCCTGGGCCGAGGGCCCCCCAGACCTCCCTGAAACTCTGCTCCTGGCAGAATCAGGCGAGGTACGCATTTCCATCTGTTTCAACCAGATGGACGTTGAGAAAATAAAAAGGACCAACAACATTAGTCCAAGACTAGTTTGTACTGAAATGATACCAGAAAGAGCATAAAAAGTGCATTGACAGCTATAGCTGCGTAATTAGTTGTGTCTGTCAAAGAAACAACCCTCAACAGTAAAGCACTGAGGCAGGGGTACTTTCTATGGGAAAAACAACTGCACAAAGTTAATGATCAGTGACAGTTTGATCATTGGCTTAAAATGGGAAAGATATACAGCTAAACACAGCTGGTTGAAAGCCGATGATTATTTCAATGAAGGCTTTCTATTCTATTCATGTAAAAATACTCGTTTTCCCACCAATGTTGTGACTGATGTGTCCAGAACATAGAAAATTTGTCCAAAGGATCATTTACTTAGGAAATAATTTCAAAATAAGATGCTCTATTGGCTTTAGAGTCACAAGGAAAATGACAAGAGTCTCCAGCTGACGTTTACATCCTATGAGCCATTCACAATGCTCACCACAATGGAGGTTTAACATTTAGTTTTATGATTTGGAACAGCCTTAGATTGTTCCACTGCTATCTCTGTCCCACACACACACGCAAGTAGACACATTCACACTCGGAGAAAAACTTAACAGTGTTATGTATGGTTTCACCGCCCCGCATAGGCCATAATCACCCTCTCTCCATCTCAGTAAGCTCATGCTAAATGACCAGACGTCTCTGGCGGCTGCCATGATTTGTTTCTCCGCCACGCATCGTGCCGTACCTCACCCCTTCCCCTCCCACTTTCCATCTCCTCCCTCCTTCCTCGCTACCATATGTTGTGCCTGTGTGACCGGCCGACGTGTCAGGCCTGACTAACGCCTTAACAGCACGGCTGACGTTGATTTATTTCTTCTGAAATCAGGGGGCCGAGGGTAATAACACAGAATGACATTATTTGTTTATCAAATCCAGGGCTGCTTGTCTTGGCAGAGTAAAGATGTGATGACTTGATACTTGTGCCCCACTTGCCGCACACACATATGACCTCCCCAGTTTCCCCCCCAGATTTTTTGATTGTGCCCTTATTAGAAGGTCTGACTTGTTGTTTAACCTCTTAATCTTGGAAATATGAAGGAACAAGGAGGAGCGGAAATAGAAACTGAGCGGGTGCAGAACAAGGTCATTTGCAACGCATAAATATATGGGTGGTGCACAAATTTGTAGTTGATTAAGCACATGTAAAGTGCCTCGAAAAAGCGTTCATATACGTTGAAGTTTTTTCACAAATGTCATGTTAAAACCACAAGCTTAAATATATTTTAATTATTTATTTTTTTTATGGTAGACCAACTCAAAAACCGTCACATGTACTCATTCAAATATTTGTCCATTCTTCATTACAATATTGCTCACGCTCAGTCAGATTAGATGGAGATCATGTGCAAACCACAGTTTTCACGTTTCCAACAGATTCTCCATTGCTATATGTTTAGGGTCACTACCAATCTGGAAGATGATCTTTCCTGCCAGAGTTACGGTTTTGATTCATCACACAAAATTTCCAATACATGGACTGAAGTTTGTGGCTGCAATTAGGAAAGCTCAAGTGCATCGAAAACTTTTTCCAAGGCTGTGCACAATAGAGAGCCGATGATAAATAAACATCAGGGAAATTCTTAACTGTTCCACGTTAGACATGTCTGTCACATTTGGTGTCTCACTCAGTGATAAGGGTCTGTGTGCTGAAGAACATCTGGGATCATTTTTCACCATTTTTATGAACAAATGGGAGGTAGAAAAATTGTTGAGTTTGCTCAGAGGATTGAAATTCCCCAAAAATTATAAGTAGGTCTAATTTTGCTATTTTATCTCCGGGTACAGAAAGTGAGTGTGTGCTAAAATATCACCTTCACCTTCTGTTATCAGCCCTGTGAATAGAATCTCCTAGAACACAATGCTGTGCTTTAGGACCCAATAAAAGAGTAAAAGGCAAGGGCAATCTGAAAGACAGGCTGCCAGATAACAAAAGGGCCTCACCTAATAATGAACAAACTGGGGTTGGCTTTCTTTTCTCTCTGATGTCGGGGAAGATTGGGTGGTGGTGGTGGGGGATGAGGGGTTTTTTGCCAGCTTTTGCCAGTGTGTTTTATGGCTAATTGAGGCATTTGGAGTAAAACTACTTCAAAATGGCACTCTTTAGAATTGGAGCAGGGTTAATATATAGTGATCCCACAATTAGCCCAGGATTGTTAAGATCTCTTTAATTCTGTGGGGTCCATTAAGCCGAGATGGCCAAGAAAGTGCTTTCACAGAGACAATTTTTCCCTCTCCGCTCTTTGTTTGTTATTTCCTCTCTTCCTCTCAGCAGCTGCTGCTGTAGTGATCAATATGAATGGATGTCAGCTGGTTGGCAGGTTATTTTGTCGTTTATTTGTTGTTTTTTGGGGGGTTTTTTTACCTAATGCCAAAAAAAATGACAGATTACTTATTGGAAGCAGACTGAATTTGGTTTGAAACTGTACGTTGTGCTCCCTAAGCTGGTTTGGAAAGACTTGCCCTCCTGGACATAGGTATTAGATCATTTTCTCTCTTGAGTAGAAACTATCACTGTGGTTTGCTCCTTACCCCAGTTTCTCAAATCCCCACTTGGCCCCGCGAGTGCCTCCACCAGAGCAACAGCGAGCGCGCTGCCGCCTGATCATCTCAACTCAGGCTTTTTACAAGTGTGTCTCTGTGAATATTCTGAATATGAGAGTCCCTTCTGAGTTATCTTTCAGGGATACACGGTGCCTGTGGGAGCCTGCAAATTTGGTGGAGGTTTTTCAAACAGGATTGAGCTAAAAAAAAACAACAACAAAAAAAAACATTTGAGCCAGCCGCAGCCTGTACAAATTGCAGAGCTCCTTCCTAAAAGCGTGACATACTGAAGCATACACACCCCAGCTTTTAATGTGACTGCAATTTATTTTTTTTTTTGTAGAATGCAGATTTATAGGTTTAAGTAGGATGAAAGAGGTGGATAAAGCTGCACCTAAATACACAGTTGATTGGATGGTTGATGAGTACGGGCTAAACAGATGGCTGGCTCATTAAAGACCCATTTGTGATCATCTAAAATGATCCTAAATTTTTATTTCTCGCAGTAGGATGTCTGTTTGGACTAAGCCGAGACCCGGGCCTTATCAGCAGGTAATACCGGCTCGCTTAGTGCTCAGGTAATGATTTGAGGATCAGGAGAAACGGTGAGGGATTCGGTAGCACTGTGTTCCAGCACAGTGAATTTTAAAGCTTCTTGCAAGTAATTAAACAGCATGCCACCTCATACAGAGCAATTTCCTGCAAGGCATTAGCTTGCCAATGCAGCATGGCCCCAGTACACCATGTTATCTCTGTGAAATATGTCCTCTCTATCATTTTTTAATAATAACTGACTGTTTACGTTGTTAGGAAAAGATTGGCTCAATGAGCTTCTGAATAACAATGTTAAGTAATACAGAGAGTAGTAAAGATGTGTGTATAATTTAGCCTGCTTTCTGATTAGTAACATTGCCTTAGTGCTGCTTTGTAAGATTCTAATTTTGCGTCTAAGAACCTGCTGCCGCACCTTTCCCTGCAGTGTAGCGTTGGCCACAAGTCGTCACGAGTGACAATAATCCTGCATAAAGGGATTTGTTCCCATACAGCTGACAACAGAACGTCCCAGGGCAAAAATACTGTTTATCTTTCCATTCTCTTGAAGTCTCCCCCCACCCCCAACCCCCTGGGTTTTTGTGGCCCTGGAACTTGCACTGGTTATAAACAGGACAGGGCAATGCACACACACGCAAACACACTCACCCTACTTTCAAACAAGCTCCACTCCTGTCACTGTTAATAGGAATCTGCATATATTGCACATTTTCTGTCTTATATTTCTTATTCTGCATCCACTTGATAGTTTCCAGTTTCCAGTTTCACATTCATCACAATCTAAGCTGTTAACTAATAATTATACTGTAATGATGAAATTGATGTTATATGTTTGTTGCACCAGAGAGGAGTGAGTATTAGGTAGGAAGCCAGTAGCCACCCCATCACAGTGGTCCATTGCTGGCTAAACATCAATTTAATAGGTCAATATTGGTTTTAGCTGATTCCAATTTATCTTTAAGGTCTCTATTTATTTATTTATTTATTTATTTATTTATAGTCATTATAGAAATTATTGTTTATAGTAGGACCACAGGCAGTTTTCCAACATGACAGTGTTGAACTCTAATTGCTTTAAAACAGACTGATTTAAAAGATTTGAAGTAGAAATTGTAATCTGTCTTTAGCATCTCAAATTAAGGATGAGCAAAACTTATTGCAAATATCAACCTTTGTGTATTCCAGTGGTTTTAAGACCTTTTATAACAAGGACTAATTCAGCAAATACTACTCTGGGATTACTGAACTATACTACTGAATTTCTCCTTTGAGTATTTTCTGTTTGATGTAAACAAAAATGTGCTAAAAATATGGCTGATACCTAAACTTCTACTGGGTACTATGTACTAGCAGTGGCACTTGAGAAGGTTTGAGAGTTTTGGCTCCTAACTTAACTGAGAGATTTTAAAAAAGCATCCAGCTTGTCCAAAACCATTGTGTTTCATGACAGATGGAGGTTGACAGTAATACGTTATGTAAGTAAGCGCGGGGTCAATTTAACTGAATAGCCTAATGCAGGCTTCTTTTCATATACCAAAGCACGACAAAACATGTCAAAGAAACGAAACAACCAGCAGTCAACAAAGTCTTGCTTTGTGTTCTAACATCCAGAATCAATAACCTACATTCTTAATAGTTTTTTACTGCTTTTGTTCTTATTTCACTTTATTTTTAAACTTTTGACTCTGAAAATGACCAACTTCTTTGTGGGTCGCAGGACCTAGTGGCACTTTGTTATGGTGCGTTCACTGATCAGGAATAGACTGGATTTCTAAGTTTTCTAATTTGTTACGTGACATTTTTTCTATGCATCTCTACGATCAACATTTATTTATTTATTCATTTAATTAGTTGTTTACTGTCTTTTGACTTATAAGGGCTGCAGGTTAATGACTCCATGTAATCTGCTGGTTTCCTTAGATAGATATCCTTTGAATTATTCCAATTACATCTAATTTGAATAATGAACTGAACTTAAATCAATGTTTGATTACTAGAACAAGTAGGAATGTATTTGTGATTAGATTGAAGTGACTTTTGTACTTCTGTAAGATAACATATTGTGAATTGGCATTATATATAAAAAATGAATTCAATCTAAGTTACTTACTCATGTTTGTCATTTGTTTCATTCTATAAAACACAGTATGTATCAAGAATAATTGCCCACTCTAAAATTCATCATGGTAATATAAAAACCTTTAAATTTTATTGGCTTTCAGTTTTGATGCTTATCAGTGTTCTCCACCTGGCCACACCTTTTAAAATCATTCTGGATACGCCCTTGGTCAAAGCAGGTCAGAGTGGAAAAAAAAACAAAAGCTATATTTTTCGGGAAACATTAATGATAATTCCTTGAGTATTCTACTGTCAAAGCAGTTTAAGTTTAACGCTGCTTGTTTAGCATGAGAAGGTCACTTGCAACTTTGTGGTAATCCAATTCTGTATTTTCTAGAAAGAGTGGGGACCACGTCTGCTTATTTGTTCCTTTGCAGCTCTAAAGCTCTCTAGACCAGAACCAAAATCCTGTCTTCTTTCTGTCAGTCCCAGTAAAGGTTTCTCCCTTGGACATATTATTTTGCTCCAGTAAGCTGCTTGCTTAAAATATGAGGACTCACTTGAATCACATGCACGCAGGGAGATTTTGTTGCTCTGAATCCTGCCAGAATAAAACAGCTGTTGCAAAAGATATTAACAGTGAAAGCCTAAGTGCATGCAACCGATGCCCTTACCCCACTCTAGAGGGAAAAAAAACAGATGCAACTTCTCTTGACTAACATGCCCTATATTTCTTGTCTTTCTGTGTTTTGTCCCTGCCTTCTTCCTTTTCCCCCTTTCTAAGAAGATAGATGAAGAAAATGAGGCAAACTTACTGGCAGTGCTTACAGAGACCCTGGACAGCATCCCGGTGGATGAGGACGGATTGCCTTCGTTTGAGGCCCTGGCAGATGGGGACGTGACCAATGCCAGTGACCGGAGCTGTCCCTCCTCCCCAGACGCCTCACCTCACACCCCAGAGCCTGAGGAGCCTTCTTTGGTAAAACAATCTTGAACTTGTTTTTTCAATTATATTGATTTTGAGTACCAGGGTTCTTACATAGCCTTGAAATAGCCTAGTAATGTTTGAGATTTTAAAAAATTTTCATGTCAAGCTATATGTTGGAATAGAGTAAAGACAACTGGTTGTAGTTCTAGACTTTATTTCTTCTTCCATTGATCCCACCCATCTGATTATCCATCCATCCACACAGATGCCATGTTTGTTGTATCCATTCATTCATCCCTTTTTTGTTCACCTATCAATCCCTATATGTTTGCATCTGTCCACCGATCAGTCCATCCATCCATTCATTTGACTTTCCATCCATCCTTCGGTCCATTCACCCATCCTTCCGTGCAGCCTGCAGGTTCCACTGTGTAGCAAGAGTTCACTTATCCATGAACAAATATCTTATGAATCAAAATGTGAATATTTAAAACATTAGCCCAGAAAAGTGTGGTCTACTAACTTGGAAAATATGTACATATAAACCAAGTAATAGAGATTATTTACATTATGCTAGTACACTGCAGATACCAGATATGACCTTTTAACAAGTTTGAACTCCAAAAGTGGTCATTTGTCTGCTCGAATCAGTGTTAAAGATACACTTTGTTAAATGTTCATGTGTTCAGTGAGGAGAAAAAAATGGGTAGGAGTGTTTCCTGCTCAATGCAAATTACATACTAATGCTATTGTTGTCTATGACACGGAATGCCAGTGACTGACACACAGCTAAAGGACTATAAGTGGAGTGGTTAAATATTGGAAATAAGTGAAAGCAGAAATCAATCCCATATCGTATTTTTCTTGCTGATCCTCAAACATGCATCTATTTGAGAATAATAATCCAAACTTTTGCACATGAAGAATGTTTATCTGACCTGTAATTTGCACTCATGAACAGCGTTTTATGCTTTTGACCAAAAATGTTCTGTTATTTTGTGTTATGGTTAATTTTATTCCATGCTGGTCCCCTTCCAAATGACCTTTAGGTAAATGCCTGGGTGTGTTTATTCAATGACATTAGAACAGCCTGGTTATGCACGAGAAAGGAAAAGTACTCTGTTGTTGTTATGTCACATATTATAAACTCCTTACAACTATCTGGGCTTTAAAATGTGTCATAAACATTATCTTTTTATTTGTTCAATGTAACATCAATCCACTGATTGCACATTTACTGGACCCAGCCTGTGTCATTGAAAGGAAAATGGTTGTTTGCATAACCCGCTATGTCTGCCTGTGTCTCTCTTTCTCCTTCTTCTCTCTCCATTCTGGTTCCGTTTGGGTCCATTTGCAGCTGAAGAAGCTCCTTCTGGCGCCCGCAAACTCCCAGCTCAGCTATAATCAATACACAGGTGGCAAGGCACAGAACCATGCAGCCAGCAGCAACCACCGGATCAGACCACCACCTGCCGTCGTCAAGGTGGGGACACACACCGACACAGACACACACACGCAAACATAAAATCCACATATTGGCTTTTTGCTGTTTTTCTCATTCAGACTTGTGCACAACATATTTTTTTCTGATTCTGGTCCCTGTCTGTCCCTTTATATATTTTCTGTTTTGGTGGCCGCTTTAGAAGATGTTCGGCTACTGGTTTAGTAGCCTACTATCCCAGGAGGCTGGGCTCGTAATAAAAACAGGCTGATTGCTGTTGGGCTTTCCATGCGAGGCATCAGCACTGTTGACTCATTAGCTCCAACACTTACAGGCTTTGGTATAGTGCCTGCTAAAAAAAAAAAAATAGAAAAAAGAAAAACTGGCACTCTTGTGAGATTGATGTCTTCAGATGACAGGATAAAACAAATCAAACTCATTATATGATCCTAAAACTTTTTGTTTTTGTCCATGATAATTTGGTTACCCGAATCATTATACGGCTGTGGATGAGAATAAACCATCTCTCACTGTGCTTCATGTTTAAAATTACAATTTTCAATGTCTAAAATGTCCAAACTAGTAAAACAAACATGTGCATCAGATCATAGTGTGTGGAAGATAAATAGCAGACTGATTAGTGTGAGATCTGTGGACAATATTTCCATGTCGAGTGAGTCAATCTTCTTTATTTGAGTCTATTTTCATACCTTGCCTTTGAGTCATCTCTTTCTGGAGCAGATAGAGGACTCCCGGAGGACATGGAGTGCGTACAGAGTGGCGTGGTGATGCTTAGGGGGGCCTACCAATTAGGATGATGGGCAGAAAGCCCTCCCACCATCACCTTTGAGACTTCTGGACCGATGCTGCACTGTGGTTGTTACTCACTTGTCAGTTTTACAGTCTTGCCCCATCTCTTTTTTTGCTCTTATACTTTTGCCAAATAACTAACTAGCTAAATATACCGTACCTTAGAGAAATAGTCACACAGCTTGAACTTTTTATATTTTGACATTTCACACCCTTGGACTTAAAGGTTTTTTTTTGTTTTGTTTTTTTACTGGGATTTTATGTGGAAGACATACACAAACTAAGAAGAAAGCCCCTTTTAAAGAAACTTATAAGACGACCCATTTGCAGGTTTCCACAACATGTGTAGGGGACACAGCAAACTGAAAAACTGAACTTATTTGTAAAATACCAGCAGTGTTGTAAAACAAACATCTAGCATCACCCTTAACACACCATAGCAGTAGCAGCATGTGGAAATGTTTTTCTTTATTCAGGTAGAGCTGACTGGTCAGAGCTGATAGAAAAACGGATGAGGCGAAATAGGAAATCATAGAGAACCACTTAGAGGTTAGGACAGCAACCCTAAACATACATCCAGAATCACAATGCAGTGATATAGATCAGGGTGCCTAAGTTCAGTCCTTGAGCACCATCATCCTTCAACTGTCCCTGCTCTATCACACCTCAAAACAAATGGCTTAAATCCCTCATCATCACCATTCCAATAAGCTCTGCAAAGGCCTAGTAATAATCCATTCATCTGAGAGGACAGTACCTCTCGATGACTGCACGTGAGTGCCTCTTGATTAGATCAAAGCATATTCATATATCGAGATCTAAGTCCAGTTCAGGATATGTGGCAAGAGTTGAACAGGGATGTTTACAGATGCTTTCCATCTGTAAACTGAGCTTGAGCTGTTTTGCAATAACAAATGTGACAGAATGATCTGTCCAGCAAGAGTGTATTTGTAATTGCTGGAGAAGTTGGTACCAGAAAGCATTTACTCCGGGGTCTAACTGCAAATGCATGGCAGGTCCCTTCCATTTCACAATTATGAGCCTTTTTGTGCTGGTCTGTCATTATCTCAGTAAAAGTACATTGCAGTTTGTGTTTGTGACCTGATAAAATGGGAAAAAGTTACATTTAAATTCATTCACAAGGTATTATAAAATGTGGGTCAGCAGTCTGTAACAAAGATAGGCAAACTTAGTGACTGTACTACTTTTTTCCCGTTTTGCTCAGACGGAGAGCCCCTGGAACGGCAAAGCAAGAGGAGGCTCCGGCCAACAGAACCGCCCGGTGAGGCGACCTTGCACTGAGCTGCTCAAATACCTAACAGCCACTGATGACATCCTGCTACACACCAAAGCCAGCGATGCCAAGAGCGCCTGGGGGGGTCCCAGTAGCAGGGACAAGAGTAGCCTGGGTCTCAGTGCCTCATCCTCGTCCTCGTCACCATCCTCGTCATCCACCTCCTCGTTCTCCTCCCTGTCTTCCACTTCTTCCTCCTCTTCGTCCACCACCTCCAAGAAGAAGTCGGCTGTGTCATCACAACAGCAGCAGCAGCAGTCGCCACAGCAGCATCACCAGCGAGGTGAGAGCCGGGCTGCAGGCGAGTGTATTGTGGCTGGTCATGGGGCTGGGAAGTGGCAGCGTTGCTCTCACGATGACGGGGTTGAGGATTCGGAGGGTGCCTCTGTCCCTGTTGGTCGCAGAACCTACACCTGCGGCCATGCTCGCCCCAAACAGGAGCACGGGCCACCCAATGAAGAAGGAAGGCCGCCAGGCGATGTTGGCCGCCTGGCCGCCGCTAGGTTCATTAGGTATATGCATTCTTATTCCCTCCCTCCCCGAGAGGTGAGTCACAGCTGTGAGCATTGCCGAGAGGCTGCAGGCGCCACTCAGGCTAGGCAAGGCTTTGGCAGACAAGGCCGTAGCAGCAGCGGCGGTGCCAGCAGTGCACCGCAAAGGCACATCACGGTAAAGATTAAGAAAAGAGATGCTAAGCCGGGACACCCTTTACTTATCCAGCTGCTCACCTCCAAACAGAGGCCCACTCAATTTCTGGCCCAACTACACCAACTCTCAATTATTCCTTCAGGTAGTGCTAGAAGCAAATCGGCAAGAAAGAGGTCTAAGAACCCAGCAAAGACTTTGTTCAAAGCACAAGAGAAGGAGGATAAAGATATCTCTGCTTATATAAACCAGGCTGAGGAAACTAATTCCGGACCCCCGTTATCACCTATTACCTTAGACCTACAGAGCTGGGTTAATCAGCCAAATCTAGATCTAGATTTGGGCTTTGGACAAGAGCTGGGGTGGCCAGATCAGAGAGGCTTTGGGGAGGATGTTGACCATGATGATGATGGTGATGGTGTTGTTGTTGATGATGATGATAACCATGTCATAGGCAGCCCTGCCGTGGTGCTCTCACAGGGCCCACCAAGCCCTCTCCTCCCAGATACTAGCATTGCAGAGCCCTCCCCTCCCTGCATCATACAAGGGCAAGGGCCCCCACACAGGCAGGCACTCAGCGAACACCCCGATGACCAGGGCCACCTGTTGTTAGGTAATCATGACTGCATCCCCCCTCCCTCCCCCATCTCTGGCCTTATGATCTCCTGCTCTTTCTTCTCCTTCTGCTGCTCTAACCACTTCCAAGTTTGATTTCATAACTAACCTGTAGTCTAATTTAAATCTAACAGAGGACACACACACCAATGACAGTGAAACAGCCTGCTCGCCAGTGCTTTTGCTAGTCCCAGAGGCATCTTAGGGAGAAAAAAATGGGAGAAGGGGTGAGCCTTGTCTTGCTGCTGTACATCTTGTTTTTAACAATTCAGTTCTTGAACTACCTTTGGCTGATTGAGCTGAGCGTGCTGAATATGTACATTTAGACTCAAATACCTGGACGCTGCTGTTTAGCATCGTGCCACCAAAGCCACATTCTCTTAGCTGGAGCACAAGTCGGCCAAAGCCTCGGGCAACTGCACAAGCTTCCTTGACTCTCCTTTCTTCCTTTCTTTTTTTCCCCCTCCTCTGCTGTTGGTGCATGCAATCATGACTTTATTTTTCTTGTCCAGGGAGGGGCTCACCCGCTGTCACGTGTTTTGTTTGTAGCATTGTGTCTGTATGTTTTTTACTCCATTATGATCTGTTTGTTGTCAAACGCAGTCTGTTTGTGTGTAGATGCCATCACTCCATCCTGCCTCACAGATTAAATAGTACATACATTTATATATATTTACATATATATATAGATATAGATACACATTCAAAGAGAGTAAATTGTTAAAATGGGGTCAATTTAAAAAAGCATAACATCAATTGAAGCAGAGATGGGTGTTTTTTGTAGTAATAATTGTATTTGTTGCACCAATTTGAGATTAATTGTTGCAGAATATGGACCTTGTCTCTTCTGCCGTGATTGTCATACCTAGGTCAATAATTACCCATGCTCCTTTGTGTTCTGCAGCCAAACCAACCACCTTGCCACTTCCTTTGACCCCAGAGTCTCCAAAGTAAGTGTGTGAAGTTTTTCCAATTATT
This sequence comes from Brachyrhaphis roseni, assembly GCA_903066815.1. NCBI lineage: Eukaryota > Metazoa > Chordata > Actinopteri > Cyprinodontiformes > Poeciliidae > Brachyrhaphis > Brachyrhaphis roseni. Next base: position 130,125 of record CAEFZY010017151.1, read on the forward strand.
CTAGGCTAAAAAGCAGCAACAAATTAGAACACAAAGACAAAGCCAAAAGAAACTATATAAATTAGAATTCAAGCTGAGGCACTTTTTGTGATTCATTTCCATTTTTTTAGATCACAGAAAACTTCTGTCCTTTATCTGTGGTTTTAAATTATTGGATTTGTTTTGTCTTTCAGTGACCACAAAGGATCACCCTTTGAGAACAAAACCATTGAACGCACATTAAGTGTGGAGATTGCTGGAACCCCAGGTGAGCATGCTTTTCTGCTTACCTAAAATATATTTGACTATTAGATAAACCACCAATAGTACTAATTCTTGCCAAGCGTCTTGCAGATAGGGAGGGGTTAATAGTAGCTTTTCTTGTTGTCTTTGATAGCTCTGACACAAAAGTTCAAGGTGAAAGACAAAGAAAGTCTTTTTATAGGCACAAGTATTGATTGTCTTTCAAATCTCTGCATGATTTATTAGCAAAAACCTCCGTGACCCTCTTTTTATCTGAAGGTGTTATAAGCTTTTTCATTATCTGATTCTAATATCATCTTGAACAATATTAAGTGCCTTGCAAAAGTATTTCAACCACATAAAGTTTTCATGATGGGACATTATGTCCATAAACTTCAGCATATTTTAATAATTTTAATGATTCAATGTGGAAATCCAATGCCAAGTAGTGGATTATTGTGGAATGGAAAGAAAATGAGGCATTGTTTTGAAATGTTTTTTAAATGTGGAGTCTTTTTTGCTCTAGAAGGCCAAAGTGTAGACTTTCATTATTAAAAAATAGTTATTGGTGTCCTTTCCTCTCAACATGACATTTAATCCCAGTAAATACACCGAGGTGTATTGTTGGAACATGATAACACATTAAAAAGTTCATGGGGTGTAAATACTTTTGCCTTAACAGTATAAAGCTGGAAATTGAAATGCATGTATTAAGAAGCATAATCACAGTCTTTTTCAACAAGCAAACTCTTTGGGAGTCATTCATAACGTCCACGGTTCTGCTATATTTTTGGGGACATTTGTGTCTCATTGCCGGAAGCATTGTTTGGCATCGTTCAGTTGCAATAAAATCAAAGTAATGCTGCCAAATTGGGAGTCATTCAATTCTTTATCAGGTTATTAGAATTGTTTTAGTAACAACCACACAATTATTTGAGATTAATTATCTAAGATCAGTAAAAATAAAAAGGATTGCTCTTTGGCGTCTAACACTGGTCCCCTTAGATATTCATTTAAAAGCAGAGAAAGTGATCCTTGTATTGGCCTCATGAGTGTCCATTGGACCTTCTACTTGCAGGGGACAGTAATTTAACCTCTCCACCCCCCGAGAGGTGTGTTTTTCTGGCTCTGGTTTCAAGTGTTGTTTAACCCTTTGTGTAGATAAGCTCTCAGGGTCAAATGTGATTTCCATGGAGACCTAGAGGGAGCATAAGGGCAGGAGTCCTTAAGCTCTGGCAGCAATCAAGCTCAGTTAATATTTCCTCTCATTTTATTGCACGTGGGCAAATTTGTTGACCCGCAGCCAAATATGTACGGTCATTGCGTTCCACACATCCATTTTTTACAGCCGTTATTAAAATAAAGCCCTTCACCTGACTCTCTTTTTAAGTCCCGTGCAAATTTTGAGATTGAATATTAGCAGGAAAAGTCATTAGTCCGGAAAGCTCAGGGTTACTGAGGCCCATTTTGTAGTTAGAGATTAGCTGGTATATGAGACAGATGGATGTAGATCCCAGTGAAGCACGAGTGTAAGCTCCTACATGTGCCTTGCAGATTTAGAGTAGCATTCCACCACAATAGAGATAATGGTGGTGTTACAGATAATCAGATGGAGTTTAGATGGGTACATGCTTCCACTTTCGCAGCAGAACAACCAGGCACTGATGCAAAATTTAGAGAACTACTAAAAAAGTTGGCTTTGTTGTAAAGAATAAGATATTTTCACATTTCAAATCAAATAAAAACATTTGCAGTCAGCATGGTTGTTTGACCTTTCTCGGAGAGCTTCTCTGTAGACCAGAAAAAGGCAGTGAAGACCCCCTAGAGCCCTAGTTTTCAGGTCTAATCTCATCCAACTAAAAGTTGTACTTCGTACTGCTGTGTTGTCTTTATTTACTGTATCACAAGACATATAGCTGTTATCTGTGTCGCTATTTGCATAGTTTACTTCGGGATCAACTCTTTAAGCCTGGAGTTATTGTTGGTTTTGTGGTCTTGCGATTTACGGCTTTCTTGCCAGTCTCGCTCACTTATTTCAGAATTTTTTCACCACTCTCTGCATGATTGGTGTTTGTGTCCCACAGATCATCCATCATTAGCAGATTTGACTGAGAGGCACATATTTGTGTAACTCTGATTAATTTCTGGCACCCTATTGCTAATGGCTCCTAGTTTATGATCCCATCCAGAAATTGGTTTGGACAGATGGTGCTTCATTGGTGAAGCAGAAGTTTTTCAGTCATTCTCTAACATCCCTGTACTTCCAAAGGTATTTAGAATCACAAAAATTGCTCCATAGTTTGTGACGTTACAATCACAAACTTTACTGTACTTATTGGAATTTTAAGTGACAGAAGTGACTTTAAAAACAACCGTTCTCTAAAGAGCTCAATGGTTTGTTAGAGAATATTAGTTTGAATCCTTTCTTTATAGATGCTGTCATTCCAATCTGTCTGAGTTTGAGCTTTTTTGCAGTGAGATTTCATGCATGATGAAATCACCATAGGGAAAATGGATGAAAAAAGGGCCTGTGGGGAGCATGGGTGCTTTCAGTCCAAAATCATATATAGACATTTAGGACGTTGATAGTTGCCTAGCTCCCAAACACAGCATGCTACTTTAAAAACACTCTCACTTTTGTCTCCGGCTTCTACCTTCTCTTCAACAAGATATCTGACTGGTGCATATTCTAACACTGGATTTGATACTAATAGCTGTCATTTGATAGGAATCCACTGGTAGGGGATGAATGACGTGCTCTATAGGAATGGCAAACAAGGAGGGGTGGAAAGAGTGTAGGTGTTTCAAAGTGCCTGAGTTTGACTCCAGTGAGAGACTGTTACTGACAAGTGCGCCTGTGTGTGTGGGCACATTTGTTCTGTGTGAGACAGAAACAGGGGAAGATGAAGAATGACAGAGAAGGGAGGGAAATGGAGATTGATCTAGCGGAAGATGGCAGACACAAGGAAGACGGAAAAGACTGAACTAAAGAAAGAAGGAGACTGAAAAAGGAGGCGGGAATGAGGGGAACGAAAGTAATGGCAGTGTCTGTTTGTGCGAGCGCAGTAACAAAGCTATAAAGTGGGCTCATCTCAGGACTTCTCATATAACTGCCATCTGTCTGGTTGTAAATCTGTAGGAGGAAAAGGGGAGCGGTGGGGGAATGTTGGGTACGAGCTGTAGAAAAGAATGTCAACCCAACCATCACTTCCTCTATTGCCTCAACGACGTAGCATCTTGCCATTTGGACATCTCGAAGAATGCCAAAATGTGCATAAAAGAAAGTGATGTTCATTGTCCTCCAAACTGTATTGAAGGGTAAACTCGAAACATGTGTAACATCATTTTAGTGAGGGGTCTTTTTGACTTCAGTGACTTCTTGTATGGGTTTTTTTATATTTTCCATTAGATGCATTAAATTTCTTGTGGGCAGGATTGTTTTTTTTACATGAAAATGGATCTTTTCAAGGTCGGAGACAAGGAGAATGGCAAGACATCCATATTAAGTTACACAGAGCATTACATTAATCTGTCAAGATTGCAATAAAATAGGATTAGACCGAGTGAAAGTGAATATTTTAATCAGACATGTATCTCTGTCCACTGTCTATAAACTGACCTGGGAGTTTATAGATGAGTGAGACATGAAGGGAGGGAGTGGTGCCTGGTGAGGATTACAATATGATTTGCATTTCATTACACCACCCAACCACTTTGTCTGTCTTCCTTGCCCTCTCAGGTCTGACACCACCTACCACGCCCCCACACAAAGCCAGTCAAGAGAATCCTTTCAAAGCATCTCTGAAAACCAAGTTGTCCTCGTGTTGCTCCTCGGCCTTGACGTGCAAAAGAGCCAGGCTGAGTGAGTTGGGCGCCAGCGCTTTGGCCCCGGCCCCAGGTGCCTCAGCCGGGGGCCCTGCCAGGAAGGGTCCCGAACAGACTGAGCTCTATGCGCAGCTAAGCAAAGCATCCACCGCCCTCCCTTACGCCATCGCTCAACGTGCACTGGGGGGCGGCCTTGAGGGGCACTGCAGCACTGGCAACAACAAGCGGGCCGCTGGGCAGGATGGCCACAGCGACCATGACTATTGCCAGGCACTGGCTGCTTGTAAGATGGATGGGGGCATATCCGTTGTTTCCATGGCTACATCTTTGGAAATGACATTCACCCCAGGTGCCACCTCCACTGGCAAGGAGGAGAACAGGCATGTCGAATGTATGGACTCAGTCATGTCAACATCGTTTCGGTCATCTTCTTGTTCTTCATCATCATCCTCACTTAGTCATTTGACTAAAGAGCAGAAATTTGTCCCCGTGGATGGAGATGCTTGCCGTGTCAGGGGCTTAGGGGAGCGTACCCTTCCACAAACCATTCAGATACCCACACAGGGGTGCACTGCTGTTAGGGACCAACTGCAACTTTCTGCCACCAGCCGGAAGCCCCTGTGCGACCAGGAAATCAGAGCAGAACTCAACAAGCACTTTGGCCCTCCCCTACAAGCCCTCTATACTCAGGGTGAGCAGGAGAGAGACGATAGCAGTAAACCAAACAAGCCTACAACACCCCAGTCCCCTGAGGGGGGAGAGATTGACTTTTACTCCCAGAGACAGTCCGGATCCAGCTACCTGCACCCAGGGTTTCTGTCCTTTCATGATGAGCTGGAGCTGGATGATGGCCGTGAGAGTCGCTTCATCTTTCCATGGGAGGGCACCCCTCTGGACCTACTCTTTGACTGCTCTCCCCGTTCTCCCTCCTGTTCCCCACCATCCACTTGCTCCCCTTCACGAGGCTCCGCCTCCCCACCGTCCTCCCTTCTCCTGTCACCTAGTCGACCGTTCTGCTGGACCAGCAGCGGGTCTCGTTCCCGCTCACGGTCCCACTCCGGCTCCCGTAGCTCCTCATCACGATACCGCAGGCGCTCTCTGTCCAGCTCACCAGACAGACGTCCCTCCTCTTGGTAAGTTGTTTTTCAGTTTCCGTCTTCTTAAAAGCAGAAATATTTGAAAGTCACTCAACCACTTTTCTTCACTCCTTGTTGAAGGAAAAGTAGTCATTTTAAACATTGTCTGCATCCAGGATTCTGACCATCGAATAGCTCCGCAAGTCAACCAACTGGGTTGGATTAAAAACTAAAATGTACAAAGCATAATTGCCAACATCCGGAATATTTTGATTGTTAATCTCATGTCTGAATCTAAATATTTGTTGATTCTGACATTGTTTAATGCAAAATGATTTTACTGGTAAATGGCATGTTGTTTTTGGAAATGGTGTGGCACATTTAAGCAAACCCAAGGTATCACATTGTCTTAAAATGTTTAATACAAATTTTAAAAAGTCTTGAATACACCAATATTTCAAAACTTTTTAAGAATGATCTTTTTCTAACTCTTAAATTTGAGCACTTATAAATTTGTTTCTTTTTCCCCCTGGTTTTGAGTTCTGGCAGAGGTATAATTATTTCTGTTATGTTACTCTTTAATACCAAGATTTGGCAACACAATAAAGCCCTTCATCCAGAGTTGTAAAGAGCTCTGTCTGATGGACTTCAAGGCAGGACTGGTCAAAGAAAGTCGTCTTGCAACACTGGCTTTTTGTTTTGTCGGGACTTAAGTAGATTCAGTTTTTGTTTTTTCATCTCCATATAAATTGACTGCAGTGGTGTTGTGCTTATTGTAGTCCAAAGGACTCCAAATCACTTTACACTATGGTCAATCATTCACCCATTCACACTGTGATAGTGGTGAGTGTCTGGCTCATTCATATTGCAGAGTAAAATTAACTACAATATAACATGGTCCAACAAAGTAACATGGAGTGCGGTTCTGTGACTTGAGGCTAATAAAAAATAACATCCCATCCAATTCTAATATCAATATTGAATCAGATTGGTCATAACTTCACTGTAAAGTCTCTTACTCTTGTCTGGGGAAATTTTCTGGTGTGAGGCTACTGATGACGCAAGCTTTGTGTTGGCTTAAGCTATTTATTTTTTAACTAATTCTTCAGGTTCTCAGCCAAGATAGAAAACTGAGATTTTTCCATCAGCTTGTGATTTACTTTCATGACATAGCACCTCAGTGCCCAGAAAGCTACTGAAAAACCAACTAACTAGTAGGCTCTTCTTGGATCTGAAGAGCCTAGAAGAGCTCTTCAGATCCAAAATATCAGTTAAAACAAATCTCACTAAACAGAGACACCAATGTGAGATGAACAAAAATGAATGAAATGACAACATGAAAGGTGCTCTGGACTTATCAAGAGAATGAGTTTTCAACTTTATGCAGGGAGTTTTATTGGATTCTCTCTCGTACACTCCCTCTTAACACACTAACTCCCCCTGCTCCTATTTTTCATGAATTTATATATATTTATTTAGTTATTTATTTTCTTCCCATCTGATGCCAGGTCTATTGTTTTAAAAGGCAGCTGTTGTTTTTATTGCGTGGCAAAAACCTTCCTCTTTCACATCCCCGGAGATAAAAGCCAAATCGAGTTTGGGGGAATATGGTCTCAACACCCTCTCTCAAAAGAGATCCCCATCATCATAACCCTCTGTGAGAACTACGTTTCCCATGTTTCTCTTTGATCAGTGCCGAGCGAGAGTTTTCGTTTTCTTTTTTTTTTTTTGGTAGCAAAACAGAGGCAGAAACTTGCGACTGAGAAGGATATGAATAAATTGAGTTTGTCAGCAGTGCTTCATTGAGTGGCTCACAGTGGTGGACTCTGCTGCAGTGACTCACTTTGTTTGCATGATTACTGAAAGGTCAGTTTACTCCACAGAGCCAATAGAATCACTTTATCTTGTTCAGGCCCTTGCTCTTCATCCTACACCAACTTGCTTGTAAATTATACTGTAATAGCCTCGAGGCATTCCATCAAAATCTGACACAGACAGGGTTGGAGTTTAGAAAAAAAGTCAGATGACATCAGGAAAACAGTGCTCTTGGATTAGTGTTCATTTTTATACCTTGTCCTCTAGATTTATTGACAATCCAAGCTACACAGCCATGATAATCTTTTTTTGGTGCAGTTCTTACAACAATGAGATTCAGTCAGGACACAGCTTTTCTGTCTCTGCCCCCGTTACTTTAAGTCTTTTAATTATTATTCTTCTTATTGGAAATATGGGCAATTTTATATGGGCAGCTAATTTTCTTGATGCAACTTACTGACCTTAGAAGATCAATACACATCTTACTTGAATGCCATGTGTTCATTCTGCTGTGTAACCTTGCACCTAACACCTGATGTAATGCAGAAAACAATGAAGGTTTAAAATAGTAAGATGCTCACTTTCTCAGTTGACCTGGCGTTGGAACAGAGAAGACTGTCCTCAAACCTCTGGAAGGAGCAAAATATTGCCAAAAACAGCCACAAAACAAAATCTGTCCTTAATATTGTTAACAATACAGCATTCTATTATGGATGAAATATGTAGCAATGTTTTTAAAATGAATCCCAGTGCATCCAGGAAATTTTTCTGTTAAACTATTGAAAATGTATTAATTAAGCACATGATTATAGGAATATTTTAAAAATATTTAGGAACATGAAACATGTTTGTTCTAATTACAGAACTTGGAATTCAAAAAAATCTGAACAGACAAAACAATTTGGGGTAATAAATTATATAAAAGTATTAAAACAAAAAAAAAGGAATTAGTAAGGTTTTACAAGCTTTGATAAAGCTTTAAATAACTTCATTTAATGAACTTTTGCTTTTGGCTTTAATAAAAAATACAAATGCTTATCTTATATTTGTTTAATTGTAAATAGAAATGGTGCCACTAGTTGTGCTATTTTGTAATATGTTTATCCTCCCACCCCACCCACTAAATGAAAGTACTCAAATTAAAGATGAGATAAGATAATACTACTTCAGTAAAAGATGAGAATTTATTTGAAAGCACCTTGAAAACAGGAAAGCCGGCAAAAGAAGAGGGTGCTGTAGCTTGCTTTAACGTACCTTCTGTCTGAAGAAGCACACCTTTGCTTCCCAAACGTCTCCCTTTCTATTATTTACGTGTTCCTCCTTCAGGAACACTTCAATAATTGAGCACCAGGAGCTCAAGGAGAGAAAGGCATACAAGCACCACAGTCAGGCCACCAGGGTCTAAACTATTGACCACATCTTCATACAACATAGATACAGATACACACATCTAAGCCAGCTAAGCTGTGGGGAAAAAAAGAAAAAAAAAGAAATCGGCAATAAATGATGAACATTTATTAAGTTACGTGAAGACTAGGTGGTGTTTAAAAGGAGTTGAATGCAAATGTAAGAGTTTGGCATGATTAAATCAACCCAGGTGTCAAAGCTTTAAAGAAGTGAGCAGCTTTATTTTATTTGAAAGTAATGTGTTTTAGTGGAAAGAAATGTCGTCCTTACCGCTTTTCTCTGGCTTTACCTTCAGGTCTCATCATAGCTCAGATCTGAACGCTGTCCGCTCCAGATTCCATAAGAGCCCTCACCCTCAGTCTCGATCTCCGCTCAGCCGCAGGCCAAGGTAATTCTTTCAGTATGAATTATTCAGATCTCTTGTTTAATATGCTTTGTTAACTTAAGCTTAGTTGTGTGATTCAGGTAAAGAAAAATGTTTAATGCGTGCAAATTTCCAGAGAAAATTTCTAGGATTTATGATGTTATGGATAAAATTCAGCCAGCAACATCTATTTATTCTTTTCACTTTAAATGCATGCGCAACACAATCTCTGCTATAAAACATGGTGATGTTTTATAGCATCATGTTATAAAACATAGCATGATGTTATGTTAGGAAGGGAGAACGTCCTTCATCAGGGAGAAGGAAGTTGACCAAAGTTGATGGGAAAAAGCATGGAGCTAAATATACAGCAATCCTGGAAGAAAAGTCATTAGATACTGCTAGGGAAGGTTCACCTTCCAGCAGGACAACGACCTTAAACCAAAATGACAATAAATGGTTGTTTAAGTGTTATAATTGTCCAGCCAAAGTCCAGATCTGTATCTTATTAGGAATTGTGTTAAACTTGAAAATTTATGTTCACAGATTCTTCTCCATCCAATCTGAATGAGCTTACGCTTTTTGGAAATAAAAAAATGTCTCAAGGAGCGCAAAGCTGGCAGAGAAAAAGCCCCAAAGGTCTAACTGCAGTAAAAGATTGTTTTACAAACTATTGACTCATGAGGTTTGAATACAAATGTTCTTGTGCCTTAAGATTTCCAAATCATACTTGTGTAAATGCATGCGACACTCATTAGAAGACCCTCGCAGCTTTTTGCTGCCACATCTTCGACTAAGTGCATTTGGAGTTTTCTGAGAAGCGCTGCAGAGGTTTAGGATTTCATATGCAGGGAAGTACTGGCAAAGACTGACCCCATCTCAGCGCTCTGAACCGATTTGGCATCCGCGTCCCTAATGACACCCGACAAGTCCAAGAGCCGCTCATCAGTGGAAAACTTAGTGGACATGTCTTGTACTAGTCTGGGGCGGTTGGGAGAAAGCAGTGCTTTCCCTCTTGATGAAGCCCTAACTAAGCAGAAAGTAATGACATGTGAAGTTGTGCTGACAGCTGCAGCTGCCTGGGTCCCCGACTGTGCCGCTCGCCCGGCGCTCCCGCGGGCCCATCCTGTGGAGGCTTAGGCTTCTCAGTGATGGTGAAAAGACATCTTAATAATACGTCCATCTCCTTCACTTTGCGACAAACTTCTCTAGCGTCGGCAGATGTGTCCTTGTCAGATACTGGCAATTGTTCCTCATAAGCGTGGATAGGAAGGCCGCTGTTTACGCGGAGGGGGACAACGGGAGGACCGAGACAGATGTCACACCTCGCTTCTTTTCTCCCACACAGGTACGACAGCTACGAGGAGTACCAGCACGAGAGGCTTAAGAGGGAGGAGTACCGACTGGATTATGAGAAGCGGGAGTTTGAAAGGGCCGAGCAGAGGGAGAAGCAAAGGCAAAAAGCCATAGTGAGTCAACTGACACATCTAAAGCCACATATCCTGTTTTTTTTAAGCTTGACTTGACTTCATCTTCCTGCAACAACACTGATAAAAGAGCACATGTAATCAGTGTTGTAGCACAGCCCACAGAAACCTCCCACAGACACCCATTACTGAGGATGAGACAGCCTCCAGCTCTGTGCTATGTGCCAGAGCATCTCTCTGCAGAAAAGAATACATACAAACTGAGTTTCTGAATGATTCAGGCGACAGGCCCTTCCTCTTTATCTCCGGGTTGCGTATTTTTAACATCTCTGTCGTCTGGAAACACTGTCGACTCCTATTAATCACACCACGGGGTACAACGTGAAAATAGCAGCAAGGAAAGGAGGGGATATTTAAAAAAAAAAAAAAAAGGATAGAATGTCCACAGATTTCTTAAGTTTTTCCCCCTTTTTCTGTATCTATTTCACAATTCATCACGATTCAGTGAACATCGCATTTTTCCCTTATCTACCCCCCTCTCCTTGTCTCAGTGGGAAATTATTCAGCTTTCCAGTAGGCTGACACAGCTACCGCCCGTTGATAAAACACACATTAAAATGATACAGTAACCCGAGCTTGTGCTTAGGGTGCTCTGAGTTTTTTTTCTTTTTTTTTCTCCAGAGTTCAAGATGCAAACATTCACAAAACCGTTGAGCTGAAGTTGTCAAATACACTTTGGGAGGCCACAGGGGGGAAAAAGAAACTTTCCAAATGTCTGTCCCGCTCGTTTTGCTTATATATGCACACACACAACACAAGCAGCCTTTAGGGTGCCATCACAAAAAGACTACCTATTTATCAGCTGTCAGCATCAAACCCCCTAATTCAGCAAATACTTGTTTTTATTTTGAAACTAAGCATAAGACAGAGTGGAGAAAGGAGGACAGTAATCTGTAGCTCATTTGTATCTTTCTCAGCCGAAAGCCACCAGCACAAAAGTCAACTTTGGTTTTAATATGATGATTTACATTTGTTTACGTTTTGGTGTTTAAAATTGCAACAGATCTCATTGGACTCCCCTCAGTAACGGCAAGTGAATGAATACATAAATAATACAACTGACTGTAGCCTCAGGAGAAAAATAATTAGAGGATGCAATTAAAACTTATCAAAGGCACTAACTGCATAAGTGCATTTAGATCTGTAATTAAATTTAAAATATGGATTTTTATCATAAATCAGTTACACACAGTGACATATTTTAAGCATCTGTTTCTGAAAATTTAGATGGTAATGGCATAATGGTAGTAACATTCCAAAAAAAATATATTAATTAGGTAAAATATTAAATGATTTTTGATCATTTCATAAAGAGGCTACTTTATGAAATTAAGAATCAGTGAACGCTGCTATGATGTAACATTTTCCTTTTAGAAATGTTTTATGTTGTTTTCTAATCCTCAAAGACAAACAAAATTTTTTCGCTTATTGTGTAGCAGCTTGACACCATGAGTGTGTGAATGAGTGAAAAAATGTCTTTGTGGTTCTCCGGACTAGTTAAGCACTATGCAAGTCCAGGCCATCTACCGTTTTACTCTGACCCTTAATCATCAAATTATTTATAATGGCAGTCAGATCTCAACGAGAAAACCTAGAACTTTGCCCCACAAAATGCTAGTTTTAATGTCATTTGGATGCAAATATTTTTGTAATGATAAAAGCATTTTTTGTATGAAAAATAGCATTTCTTTGTGTTGCAACTAAAGCTGCCTTTTCTGATGTATGACTCACCCTGTATTTTTAGACTAACCAAAAGAGGAACCAAGCCCAAAACTTAAGTCGCGGCATCATTTGATAAAAATCATTCTGCTTCAGGTTGATGAGTTGCGGAGAGAAAAGAGGAATTGTGGTGTCAAGGTAGATTGAAGGCGCTTCCAAACTGCTACGCCCATCAGATAAGGAAGCAAACAGTCAGATGGAGAGGGGGAACGAAAACAGGGGCCATAGTCAGCGGCGGTATCCACAGGAGTGATCAAGACCAATTCATTTAAGCCTAGTGAAGAAAGAAAAGGGGAAATGGAAAAAAAAGAAAAAAAAAACAGTTCTCCTCCCTCCAGCACTACCACCATCTTCTAATCTCTTCGTGCCGGCTCTGTCTTTATGTTTTAACGAGCAGGAGGAGAGACGGGTGGTGTACGTGGGGCGACTGAGGTCCGACTGCAGCCGATCAGAGCTGAAGCGCCGCTTTGAAGTCTTTGGGGAAATTGAAGAATGTGCAGTGAACCTGAGGGACGATGGGTAAGGCTCCAGGATTTTTCCCCTGCTCATCAGTTTGCATCTTAGCAGTAGTCTGGCATCAGTAGGGGGACATTTATTTTAGACTTCGCAACAAAACATAATCACTCAGTTGGATTGCTAAACTTCACTGCAAGGGACAAAGACAGAGCTTTGCGATACCAAAGTTTCTCCTGACTCATCTTTGTACCAAAGAAACACTCTTATTGATTCTCTTTTGCATATAAATAGCACGATCATCATCTAAGACAAGGTCTTTTGCTGGGTCGTTACTGTCCTACGGCAACATGACTTCGCCTTTCTCTGTTTTTTGACCAGGGACAATTTTGGCTTCATCATGTTCCGCTACACCTGTGACGCCTTTGCCGCCCTTGAGAACGGACACACCCTACGCAGGTCGAACGAGCCTCAGTTCGAGTTGTGTTTTAACGGACAAAAGCAGCTCTGCAAATCACGATACACAGACTTGGGTGAGTGTTGCATTTTGGGGGTTTCCCCAGACAGCTATTCAGCATGTTGGTGTAATTAGAAGGCTGTCAGTAAAATAACAAGAGGACAAGGGGTAAATAGAATTGCTTGAGGCTTCCAGATGCAAGCATACCCCTCCATGTTCAGCTATGAACATCTCCGTAAGGCTTTCAAGGCTGAAAATTGCAGAGTGAGGGCAAAGGTCAGCCTGGGAACATGTCGAGAATGGAGCTCCATTTCCTTCCCGCTTGTAGCTGCTGTATCTTAAGGAAAATGAGACGTACTCCATCACTCACTCGGACACGGGATGCATGCTTGTGCTTTCTCGACGTTAGTGGGTTAAAGACGGCACCTAAAAGCATCAGCGGCTTCATGCACTGATAGACGCGCGAACATGAGAATCCCTTTAGGAGTTCCGAGGAAGTAAATTAAGTGGAAAGTCTTAAAGAAAGAGTAGAAAAGAGCTGAGGTAAGAAGGAGGGAGGTGAGAGGAGGTCTCAGCAGTTTTCAAGTCCATCTGTTGTCGACCGTTGGAGGTAAGAGCCTCTATACGAGACGTAGAGGCTGTTCTTTTACACAACCATCCCAGCTACTTTTGCCTACGCACACACCCTACCGCCTTTATTGGCTGTGTGGGACTCATGGAAGACTGCAGTATAGCACTATTCATCTAACTCCCCAGGGTGAACATACACAAACATTCAAACATAGATTTAGCTGGAATAGATATGGCAGAAGGTTGACTGATGCATTTGATGATGTATTTGATAAATAATGCAAGCAATCAGTGAAATCGAGGCTTCCCCCCCCCTCACATGTTGCCCTACTTTTGACACGTGATAAAAGTTGAGTTGTTTCTATCTCCTCTGATAATTCTGCAGTGACTAAACATTGTGTGATACTGTTGAAGCCAGATAAATACACTGCAAAGAAGGAGACATAGCCTTTGATCTCACAATAAATCATAGGAAACTTTCTGTTTCGGTTAGGATTATTACAATTATTTCTGTTTGCTAAATGACAAAATAATAGGGAGACATTTTATACCTTTTTTGTCATTCAGATATTTTATTTATTTCCTGAATATTTTTGCAGAATTATATTTTAATCTTTGCCACTTGTTTGCTGAAATTTTGGCTCAACTTTGGCTGCCTTGAGCTTGCACATGTTTTCAGGTTTACCTTCAAACATTCTATGAGACTGAGTTTAGACCTTTCTGATAATACCTCTAAAATTATAAAACGGACTGGTATGCTTAATGCCTCGGCCTGGTTAGACCGAAGCTTTAAGATTATTTAAGATTTTGGTTGTAGAGGTTGTCTCCTACCTGAACAGTATGATGACTGACACATTGCCATCCTGCTAATAGCATCAAAATTGAGCGAATGGTAGAATTTGACACCATTGGGTTTCTTGAACCCAACATAGGATATGTAAACTTCTAACTTTGAAGAAAGTAACAACAGATTTTGTCTTTCATTATTCTGGCATTTAGCAAATAGAAACAATTTCTGTATCTAAACAACTGGTTTAGATCTTATGTGACACATGACTGGCTATTTCAGGTGATTGCACAGCAATAACAGACCCTGTCTTCTATTTGGCGATGAAATCTAAGATAAGTATTGACATTTTAGCAGCAACACAAGAGGACAGAATTCTAAATTACCCTGCTTCAAGAGAGTCAATGGGTCACTGAAGAGAAAGAGTTTTTCTAAATAAATGTTGCAATTCCCAAACATTTCCAGCCATTACCCTTTTTAAAGAGAACATGACAAACAGAAACGGCTGCTTATCCCAGAGCCTCGAGGACAGGCATTATGCTGAAATTGACTAATCAGTCTACTGAAATGGAAAGGCCTTCATTCAACTGTCTTATTGTCAAGAGCAGACTATTTCCGTCTGTCCATATTGATAGCACATGTTAAAAAGATTGAGAGGACCGTTTTCTAATACTGATGTATCCAAACTTCTTCCTAGTCTTTTTTTTTTGTCTTTGCGACAGTGTCCATTAGTTTTTAGTAGAGCACTTGGGTATTTTTCATCCCTCAAGGTGTGCGGTGAGACACGAATCAGCCCTTGGCCAATGCATTAGATCAAGTCTGGCGTCTCGTAGCTGCCACGGTCGTTCCCATTTCTCAAAGCTCGCCGAGTGTGCTGCTGGGCCCTGTAGGGGCCTCATTTGTGAAGCTGTCTGTTGGGTCAGATAAGATACTCTTTATGTATTATCAGGTCGATCAAGATAAACAGGACATACAGGAGACCGGAAGAGGGAGGGATGCAGTTTAATACTGTCGCCTCTGTCCAAAGTTCCAGACTTTGCACTCGATATTCAACATGTGTTCTGTCATTCCACATATGTATGAGTGGGTAAAAAGACTTGCATTTTGCTACCTGAGCTTTTCTTAACTGACCTTTCTTAATTTCTTGGTACTTTTTTCAAGTTTTTATGAAGTATTGCATCTTTTTAACCTTTTTGGGAGTCATAATCTTTCACATTTTGTAAGTTGTCTGCTTTAAATGTGGATCACAACAGCAATCAGGGGAAACATTTTCTAATATCAATTAGATTAGACCATTTTTATGATTACTTCTCATCACAATTGTTCAGAATATGTCAAAACAGAAAGCCAACCACATCACAGATATTTGGTTATTTTCCCCTTTAACCAAATACTTTTACAGCCTTGTGGGTATGAAATGGAAATAGGAAATGAATAAAAGTAGTAGTCAACCCTGAGCTGTGCATGCTTAAAAATTTTGAAAAGTGGACAAGTAGAACAAAAATGAAGGTCCAGGTTAAGGAATGACCTACAGAAGATAAACCGTTTTCTAAAGCTGTATTATGTAAAATATAAATCCACCAAAGACCAGACGTACAACCAGAAGGATCTATCATCCTTAAGTTGATGGTTTTTCTACTCAATGCCAGGTTTTTCAGCTAAGAGATGTTTGTTGTTGGGGCTACTAAGGTTAAACCTAACACCAACCCAATCCCAACTCCCTCCAGGAAATATTTCTGCATATCAAAGTAAAGCTTTAAAACTTAACTGCAGGTCATTTCTAGTGAGGTGTATAGAAATTGTTTTTTGGAATGGTAAAAATCCATACTCATACTGATTGAGCAAACTTTAGAGGGTATTGGTAACAGATTTCATTCACTGAAACTATAACCAAGAGTTACTGATTGACTAAATTTTTTTACCCTTTTACTGCGGTTGGTCTGAGCCTTTAGGCTAGACAGAGTATATAGTAGGTTGGCCATTAACTTGTAAATTACTAAGGCTTTTATCTTGCTCTTTATGATTTTGTGAAAGTTTTGCACCGTTGCATTTCGCTTAATACCAAAGACGGGGACGAACAAGATGCTAGCTTAGCACTGTTAGAATATCAGATTAAGATTCAAAACCAAAGGTGACTTCTAAGTTTAACTGTTCTGCTTAACATTAACCACAACCTTTCTCCCCACTCCGCCTCCTTTCCAGACTCCCATTCAGACGACTTTGATCCGACTTCCACGAAGAGCAAGTATGACTCCATGGATTTTGATAGCTTGCTGAAAGAGGCCCAGTGCAGTCTGAGAAGGTAACCAGCTCAGTGGCGCCAGATGTCTGTGTCACAAAGAGGAACTTCTTATACCTCAACGTTGTTTCTCGCTTCTTGGACAACGAAACCACCAGAAGTTTTATGCTCTGTCAAAGAGAACCTGAGAATAAGTCTATAGACCTATATCGATATAAATGAATATATTAAAAATAAAAGTTTACATGAACATAGCTGCTGAAGAGCTGGGAAGAAACATTTCATCTAGTGAACTCTCACAGTTGGATGCACTCTACTGCTGTAAAATCAGTTGAAAGAAGGAAAAAAAAAAAACCTTTTTGATTTCCTTTTCTCCAAGAACTGCAATACTCACAATTCTTTTTTTCTAATGAAGTAAAAACATCCAGATTTGTGTTCTTTTACCGTTGATTTTCTTCCCCTTTTACTCTTGTAAATCTGGTATTTTGGATCTGGTGTTACATTACAAAACAGAAACGTGTTGAAAATGAATCTTGGAAAGATAAAATTCAGAGGGTAACATTGTTGTCTACATTTTAAAGGAGAAATGTAGCTGTGTATTTACAAATGCTATAAAAAAAAGGACTATTTTTATTTTATGTACATATCAGAGTTCTTTATTTGTTACAGCTATGCACTGTAAAACGCAGCCTTTTTTTAAAAAAGAAGAGAAAATTTCTTAATTCAGAATGTCGATCTGTAGTAATTACAATACTGTAAAACATATTGTACACCTACATGATGTTTAGAAGACATGACATGATTGTAAAAAAAAAAATGCAGAAAAAAGTTAGACATGTCCGATTGCTCATTTTGTAAGAGCATGTGAAGAAATGTTCTTTTTTTAAATTTTTTTGTTTCAGTAGGGAAAAAACTGCGAACCATGTATAGTTTTATGTGTTTATAAAGTTTGTCAATCAGTGTTTTTGCCTAAAACAACCAGTTTCAAATGAGGTGTTTTTTCATGATTGTTCCCTAATTTTAATCAGCACTCATAATGACGTGATCTATTTGCATTTTTTGTTGTTGTTGTTGTTTTTAAAGACTCTTTGATTACCATCGATAGGAGAGAAAACAATAAATCAGCACAGATATATTTATGTATTTATTTTAATATTTGAATCAAAGTATATTTATGGACTCCATTTTACAATGGCGCACCTCATTAATAATTTTTTTTTCCTATTTATGTCTCATGTCAATTGATTTGTGTTATTTAACTTGCAATCACTGGACAGGGTGTACAATAAATAACGCTTTGGTGGGGATGTTATTACCTTACTATGCCTTCCGAAACAATCAAGCTGATCAGTCCGGCAGTCAGGCCCCTCATTCTTCTCTAGCATTGATTTTCTTTTCTTTGTTTGTTTGCTTGTTTTCAATAGGTTACAGATAACATGAAGCAATAAAATGATTTTGCAGGAATTTTGTTGCGAAAACTTAAAAATTTGCCGTCATCACTCCGCTCATGCTTGATTATGTGAATGCCAAACTAAAGTTTACAATTTTTCTTTTCCTGGATTTTATAAAGATCTTGTATTTGATGTAAAACACGTATACCACTGATATTATTCACACTAATAAAAAGATGATAAATGATAGTGACGATTATGATAAAAATTAAAGAAAAAAACATATATAAAAAAGCAATAAATTATTTTTCAGAGTTGTATTTTAGCTCCTGATGTCGTGCGATTTTTAGGACTATGACCCATTACCCAGTCGCTGGTGTAGTTAGGACTCTTCCACTAACCCCAACCCACACCCCTCCTATTCAAGATGTAGCTCAGTCTCTGTGATTGTGACACACGCATTACCTTGTGACATCTGTGCAAACGTGACCGACTCTAACTCTACCCTGTGTGTGTAAAAATGTGCCCAGTCGAAGCTGATTGTTGTGTGTTGCATGGCTATTTCAGGACAGCGGCTGGTTTAAAGCCTAAAAGTCTTTAAATACGTTCCTGTCAGCTGTCTGAACTGGCAGATTTTTTTTTTTTTTTTTTTTTTAAATGTCGTTCTAAAAGCCAAAAGAAACTCTCTTTAACATGCTGCTACGCCATTAAGTCAGCCCTCCCCTCCCCAAGTGCTGATATCACAGCACCGTCAACGTGACATGAAAGGTAACCTTGCGGTTTCTGGTTCAATTAATATCCTGTTTTTAGCGCAAGCCAAGTAATGAGAGAACCAACTATAAAAGCTTAGCTGATCACAGGCTCCCTTTCATGGAGTTTGACTGCAGAGACAAGAAACGGCTATTTTCTTTATGCAAGTAGTCCAAGATTGGTTGAAGGATATATATATATATAAAGCCCTTTACCTTTTTTATGATAATGTTTAACTTTTTTTTTTTGCTCTATGTATAGCGTTTGGGTAATGGTGTCGTGTCCCATTTCATAGATGTGGCTTTAATCATTGTAATAAAAAAAAGTAAAAATGCTTTGTAAATTGCTTAGAGTAGCAATATATTATAACACCTCCTGGTTCAAATTTCCACTTTGGCGGGCTTTTTAATAATGGGAGACTTTGAGTTTGTTGCCACTGCTTAAGCATTTGTTTTATAATCATGTTTTTTTTGAAAGGACGATAATGTTCATTGGTAAGTGTGTGTGTGAGGTGTGATTGAAGGGGTGTATGTGTGTATGCATGTGTGTTTGTGCGTGTTTTCTGGGGAAGGGTTAGGGGTTGTCGCTACCTGTTTGTGTCCTATTCACGTTGCCTTCTGCCAAGTCCTTACCAATGCCTTTGTGGTTCTACCTATTGTACGACTTTCTTGTGACTTTCATTTTTTATGTGCAATTCTCATCAGCCTCACCATGCCAATAAAGGGAAAATGTGTTTGCAAAACTGTCTATCCATAAACGTGTCGGCTATCATTATTCTATGTCGTGATGTGTTTTTTTTTTCAGTTGATTTGATGAGAGATGTTTCCATCCAGGTTTGTGCTTGTTTTGTTTTTGAGGTCAGTGGGTAGGTTCTGAACTGACGCTGGTATGTGAATTTAAACTCTTGATGCAGATATTTTTCTATCCCATTCTCTGTTAGTTTTACATCTAATCTTGCTTATAGTTCACATAGTGTTGTACAATTAAGTAAGAATTGAGATTAAACCTGAATTCCAGAGTAGAAAATACTACCTCTAGCAGAAGTCTAAAAGAAAGATGTTGGTTATATCTAATGATTTTAAATCCAAGAGAACATTCATTGGACCCACGGATTTAAACACTATTAAATAAATTATTGCAAATGTGAATTTGCAATAAATCTATTTTCTCTTCATCCTGGGCTCCAGTGGCTCAAAGAGTTAAATGAAGGCTGGCTGAAAGTGAATAATGGCACAATCTCATTTTTAAGAAACGCAAAATTTCTGTGCTGTAAGAAGGAACCTAGGTTTTACTTCTTTGAAATTCACCAGTCATTCATTTCTTCAAGTAAGAACCCTACAGTAAAAGTGTGTGACTTGACTCCACATCATGACTATGCAAGTTAATTAAAAAACTTGGGAGGGATAATTTCATTTCCACAGTGAAGAGAGCTATAGAAACTTGATGGTGTGCTTGATATTCATTGGGGTTTCATTATGACCTAAACAGCCCTTTCTCACACACACATGCACACCCCTACATTTTCCAGCCTGGAAGCTGCGTTCGCATCTGAAGCTTCCACGGTGTCCTTTTTCTACAGGTGCAAATCGAAATATGGGAAGAGTGTGCATTAAACTTTAAGGTTGGGGGTATGATTGTGTTTTTTATTAAGGCCGCTGTTTAGCCCCAGAGAAGAGAGCGGCTGGCTTTCATTTCGGCTTGGCTGCTGCATTACAGCAGGAGGTCTCCCTCTGTTTGCCCTTTCCACAGAATGAAACTGTGGAAATCTCTATGCACCCTGACGGCCTTTTTTTCCCCTCTTTTTCCATCATGATAGGGTAGCTTCCTTTATCGGTTGTGTGTCTTTGTTGTTATTAACCAGTAGATAAGCGGTTATCCCTCTTCCAGGTGGAAGTGAGCAGTAGTTTTGGAGATGATAAGGGTTGATGGGGCTGGGCTCTCTGTCGGACTAACACTGAGATGTTACTACTGAGTTTTGCATCTCAATTTTATTCAGTTCATAGCTGCAGCTGCCCTGGTGACTTCTGTGGAAAAAACAGAAATTGGAACCAATAATGCTGTGTGTAAATGTCCCGGGGTTTGATGGCTAAGCATTTCGTAGTTACTCAAAGGTTTTTGGGGTTTTTTATGAGGCTAACCTCTACTGTTTATTCTTTTCTGTTTTGCTAGCATTTTTGCCAGACAAAAACATAAAAGCTCCTGTTGGCGATAATCTTCAATGTATTTAACTCAAAAGTTTGAACTCAGTTCTTGGAATTATCCAACCATGTTCCAGTTTCAAATTAAATCCTTTAGGAATTGCTTGTTTTTGAGCAAGCTAACTATTAGCATTGTATGCTGATGACAATGTGACATCCGAGTTTGTGGCACATGTCAGTATCTTCCTCTGACTTTGAGGAATTATAATGATTAAAATTATAATTGAATTTCACAATGGAAAATCTGTGAAAAGATCACAAGTTTATGGCTAGAACAGCAGGTTTTAAAAAGTGGCTGGGTATCCGTCCTCTTACTAAAAGCAATAGACGTCTAGGTTTGCTAGATCCCTTTGGAAATAGCTAAAGTTACTTCTTTCCAAGAAATCTGCAGCGACTTTACGTAAGTTATCAAATGTACTCGCTGAGAATCACTTATAGTTTTAAGGGTGAAAATCCCAGCTTTTGCATCTTGGATTGGAGTATATCCCCCCTATTACCAGCTGCTAAAAGAGAACTTGATAGACAATGCTAAAGTGGGAGGAGCCACTGTTCTGTGTCTGCTGACATTACAGCCGCTTTGTCACTGTAGAAACATTCACCAGACAACACCAGGGCAAATTAAATGATAGGGAACAAAATACATTTTAGGTCGTAAAGTACAAATGTTCCTATTGGTGCATTTGATTTATTTTGGGGTAAAATATAAAATTACATGTGAGCTCACCTTTAAGCCTGCTATAACACATACAGAGCTAATTCTAATTTGTCCTGTGGAAAGAGAGAGACGCTGACAGCGATTCAAAATTTTGATTACTATAATTAAGGTTAGCTGACACTGCATATGTCTGACTAAAAGGCAAAGACATTGGATAAGAGTGCAATGATAAGGTGGCAATGATGAAAACACATCAAAGTAATGATGTTGTCCAGTTCTTGCCTCTAGTATCCCTTCAAGGGTCTCTGTCTTTGCCTGACTCTCTCTTGTACTATTTTGTGTTGTTTTATAAAGATTTACTTAGTAATTTAAATCTGTTGCCAAGCAGAAATAAGCTAGGAGAGCAGCATCAGCAGGATTTTTAGAGAAGCGAAGGAAGACAGTTTATTAGTAGCTGTAAGCACACTTTATGTACTGTATGGGTTAAATCACATGGCCTTTGATGCTCCCCTCCTTCTAGTCTTTTGAAATTCTTGCTTTAATTTGATCATTCGGGAAAATAAACATTTCCTACAGTACTTTCTGGACCAATCATCTTGAATACAACTGCATATTTTTGTCCTTATTGTTCCTAAAACTGGTCTTTGATGGATCTGACCAGATGATGTTTTCCTGGGTCTGAATAACTGAATCTGCTATTTTTTTAAGCAGCATTCTATTTTTTGTTCCACAAGCCCTCTATCGTATGCCACCTTATGGGGAAAGATAATGACAGTGCTATTAAAATCACAATCTCCCCATCCAGCATTCTAGTTTCAGCAGTTTTTGCTGTTAAAGAGTAATGAGGAACAGAAGGACAGTATTCTTCTTCCCCTCCCCTCCAAACTATCAACTTTGGGGACTGAATGTATTCTTTGCAAGATAATTAATGGCTACAGACAAATGGTGGTTGATTGAGCGACTCATCCCTCTGTTTTCAATCACCATCTGTTGTGTGTTGCTGGCAAAAAAACAATGTTAATTACCTTGAGTGTGCCCAAGACGTGGCGTATTAATTAGAAAAACTAAAAAAAGGAAACCAAAAAGATTTTTGTTGTTTTAGTATGGTGTGCGGATAGTCATGAATTTCCTTGATGAATTGAGGTTGGAATCAGATCCAGAAGGGAGCTGTTTTTTAATTTGGCCTCGATGTCATGAGCAGACAGATTAGCGTTGCTTTGACGCATTTAACGTTTACCTGCCTTCTGCGCCTCCAGGCCATGGTAGGCCTTTATGAATGCTGGGCTTGGCAACTCTCTGCCACCACAGACAAGGGCATCAGCAGAAAGATGAATCTCCACTGTCACCACAGGGACAGTCAGCTGACAGAGAGTGTTAGGGCTCCAAATGCAGACTGCAAGGCTTTTTCACCTGACCAAAAAAGAGAGCAGAGAGAGAGAGAGAGAAAGAGACAAATCAGGACTGACTGAACATGACAAGGCTGCAGTGGTGTTCTTTTGGGCAAAGATGTGATGGCATCCTGCAGAAACTCTGTCCCCATGCTCACACACCCATAAGTATGCAGGTGGTGTGAAAGTGGCTGCTGATAGGCCGGGCCTGGCAGTGCCACTGCTAACAAGCTGATGCAGAGAGCAGCATATCATCAGTGATTATTTAGCAATCACAGAATAGCATCAATACCAATTAACATAATTTCCGTGACTTCAGCACCAAATGGCTTCTTTCAAAATAACAACAAATCAAATATGCTTGCTTCCTTCTTATGAATAGGTCATTTATGCTCTTTTACAAGCTGGATTTACTTTCTTACACTCTAAGCTCTTATCCTCTCTGGCTTAAAGTTACTATATGATTGTTTCCTTGTCAAATGCATTAGGAAGACAGTAGCTGAGGCAAAACTACTCTTTGAGTTTACAACCAAAAACCCTGTAATACCTATTTTTAGACAGAATAAGACAATAATACTCTAAAAGAGCAAGAACCTGGGAATATCTAAAGCAATGCTAAGCTAAGTATTTCTGTAAAATGTGAGCATCAGACTTTGAATTTAGTCAAAATAACATTAACAGTGGCATCAGGGATATTCCAAAATATGGAGAATACATAAATTGCTCATTGTTACTGTATCCTCTAAATATGTTCATACTGTATGTGGAAAAGGTTCCTTCTAAGAAAAGATAAAGGAAAAATTGTGTTGATCTAATATGAGTCATTGCATATTGCTAATTTGAAGGCAGTTTCATATACTTAATAATTCCTCATTTCTGTTTATCATGTAAAGCTGCACCAAATCTTAAATTTTATATTTTCTTACTAAAAAAAGAAAAAAAAAAACATTTGCTTGTCCTATAAAAACAATTTACATGTGTTTCAGTCAGGAGTTATGTCCAAATATTGCTGACATTTTTGAGACTGAATTCCTATCCTGTCAGATAAATATTTTTGTTTGCATCATACAGTATTCTATGTCCATCTCCTTTGTGTCAAGTTGCAACAAGATATTCTCAAAATTTTTCTATGCCCAAAGCTTGTGCTCAGAGTTACTGTCAGAGTTAAGTAATTGTCGTTCTTGACAACAGCTTGAGTCTGGTTAGATGTAGGTCCCTTAATAGCTTCATTCAAGCATTCTTGACAAGGCAGCTTAGAAGGAGAAAAAGTGCACTATCCTTCACTGTAGAACTGCCCCCTCCCCATCTATCATTTTTCTTTCCTTTTTAATGGTCTTAGCTGGTTGGGTAGTTATACCTAAATCCCGTTCCCATCCACTCAGCCTTCTCCCATCCCACTTTCCCTTATGCAGTAACATAGTTCCCTTTCTCATAGACCCCAGCTTGAACCCAAGTCTCACTTAGCAAGAAAAACACTGCAGGAGAGTTTCTACATGGACAGCTGATGTTTGTTTGGGCTATTTATATCATTGTACTCTCTGCAATAACTGGCATGTAATGCAATCATTCATTCCGACTACCCTGTCCATTATGGAAAAGACATTCTGCTACTCTGAGTAGGTCCAAGGCCGTTGAGTATCAGAGGTTGGAACAAGTGGGGACATCTCTCTCTCTGACTGAAGAGACATGAAATTCTTGTCTTTCAAAGAATCTGATCAGTAAAACCCTCAAGCAATGGGTAGCTTCCCAGATACAGATTACATATTATTCTTGCAATTGTGCTTTAATCAAAGGTAAATTAGGTAAAGATTAACAGATCATAAAAAATAAGAAAGAATATGGTTCGATGCTCTTTTGAAGGTAGCACTTAAAATTCCAGCATCACTTAAGAGAGTTAACTAGTCCTTGATAGTCTTCTCTAAATACTATGTGTTAAATTTTTACAACAGGATCAAATAAGTTTATACAAAGACGTTGTCTAATCAATGACAAGAGTCTTGAAGTATTTTAGTACCTCTCTCTGGCTTTATTTGCTATATTCTAAGAACAGAATTGTTAGTATCTCAGGTTGTTTTACAATCAGTTAGCTAATCAACCCAGGTCCATTGTTTCAACGTTCAACCTCCCAGTACTTAAGCACCTATTTCTTAGTCACTCCTTGTTGGTTCCTCCTGTTACTTCCCATCTCCCATGTATTCCTGGATCTCCTTGTTGTTGTTTTTTGTGTGTGTTGGATTACATTTTGTTTCTACGCTCGTTTTTTTGTGACTTTTGTAAGTTTTTTCATCATTTTTATTTTATTAAACATTCAACATCAACTCTCTGCTTCTGCTGTTCTTGAATCTGCGTCCAACTGTAAAACCACACATCATGACAAGAATAGATTTTTAATATGTGGCGGAGTCAGATCCTCTCGGTCAAATGTGATTTTCTATCAAAAATAAATAAATGGAGTGCTCAAAGCTGGTAGTATATTGTCATAACCAGATGAACTTCACCTTGGTATCTTATTTATGCACGATAGTTGAATGCTTCAAGAGATTAGAACATGAACAGACCAGGACTTGTTTTGTGATATAAAGAGCACTGCTTCAGCCTTCATAATTTATAAAAAAAGTTGAGTCAAAAGTACAGAGTTTTTGATTTTCTGGTACACTGACATTCCAACCCTTTGTTCCAACCCATGACCCTTTGGTAGAGTCTTGATATGACTTTGAGGGAACCATCACTTGGGGTATTGATGCAATGACCTTATGTTCTCTTGCTATTGATGATACAGTTGGGTTTGTCTTTCTCATGTTTAACCTCTCATTCTTTTTATTCCCTTCATAGATTGTTTCTTATACGACTGGATTATCTGATGCGTAAATAACACAAAATAAAGGCACATCATAACACCACATCCTTTTAATCTTTATTTCGGTGCTGCTTCTCTACTAAAATGCCATTTTTGTTTTAAATCATAACAGAAATGTTGTGTAATGGAACTTTCTCTCTGCACTTTTAAAAATGTCTATCCAAATCATTCTGACTTGACATGCTTTAAACTACGCAGACTTTCAAGCTATAATTACTGGACAAAAATATCCGGTGTCTAAATCCACATAGTAATAACGCAATTAAAGTGGTGTTTCTGAGGCTTGGTAATCGTCTTTGACAAGGCTTACAATTCAATTAACCCCATTTAACACTTTGTTTCAACTTCCTGTGAGGCTAATTTGCTTTAAACTTACATTACTTGCTATAATTATGCCTAAGGAAATGTCCAGTTCCTGAATTATCCATTGTTTATGTGAGTGAAGCACAGATTCTTTTTATTTGTATTTTATTTTTTTAGAGAATAGCATCAGTTCGTATGCTGCTGGATAACTCTACGGAAAATTCTGCTGTCTGGCCCTGAATAAAATGATATCTCTATCATTTATAACGAAGTTGGTCTGACTTTATTGATGTGTTGAATGCCATAGTGAGGTGTTGAGGTTTGAAAAAGGTGTTAAGTCTCCCTTAAAAACCATACCTCACCTTTTTAACAGTTTTATTTTTTGTCCATTTTTGAATGGATTCATGAGATTACTGTGTGATATTATCTATCCAATAATCTAAAAGCACAACTTGTGCAGCACTTTTCTAGACACTTACCAAGGCAAGCCATGGATCAAACCCATTTAATCACTGCTTTCTTGTTCTCTTCTAAGCTCACGCTGCCTGTGACATATTGAGCCGGCAAACTTTCCATGTTCTCCTGGAGAAGGTCATTGGGCCAGGCCCAATCTAGCCTGTGAAACCGAGCCAAGATTTTCACTGCTGTCATTCAGATTAGTATTAGACGTGAGCGCCTTTCCTAAGCAAATCAGACAGTGTGAAGGACACGACCATTCTTCCATTCAAGCACGCCCGCTTCTTGTTAAAGAGAGGCAGGGCAATGAGTTGTAGGACAAAGGGAAGTTTGTGGGAAGTCCTTCTTGTTCTTGATTACTTTTTAAAGAGAAAAGCCATTTCATTATGTCTGACAAGATGTGAGTGTATTGCTCTCAGTAGCAAGGCCTTTGTGGATATTCTAAGAATGCTTCCAATGCCTCTTTGAAAATTCTGAATATTTCCTTCTTCCAAGAAGTGATTTTGGTCTTTGGATGTAAACCAACTTCCAAGAACTGTTAAATGTGTTGAGCAATTGGGGAGCAGGGACGAAACCGCACGTGACTGTATTAAAATGATTATAGCATGAGATAAAATGAACAGCAGAGTTGACATGTACAATGACAGACCTTTATCAGAATGGTTTTTCACTCCTATCCTTGATACCAACGATTATTTGGCATGGAATGGAGTGATGCAACTGTTGTATCTTCTTCTGCTGAAAATCTGAGTAGTTTTACCTGACCATATAGATTGGCACTGGGTGAGAGTTTGTCTGAGCTCAGATGAGTTTCGCAAAGCTTCAGCCTGCCAATAACAATTTTACCCAAATCAAATCTCTGTTTTAACATTAAAAGATTTAAAGACTGAATTAAAAACAGGATTTTCTTTTTCTGCAGTGAGCCTTTCATAAAACATTTCAAATTGAAGCAGAGATGATGTCACGTTGGTGTGTAAAAAGAGCAGTCCCTAAATCAGACAAATAGAAATCTCTACACCCCACCTGGCAAATCTACAATGGCCCAGCTGAGTTTCCCCACCATTAAGTATTAGTAATGCTGTCTGCCCAGTACATTCAAGAAATGCCATCCGTCTCTCCTGGTTTAATTAATTAAACTAAATCTCTCTTTGATAGCACCAGTTTTGCCCATATTGGTACACATTTCAGAAGTACAAGCTCCCTGCAAAGCAAAACACAAACCTTTTTGCATTGTTTCACAAAACAAGAAAAACAGGGTCTGAAATTCACTCGTAGTCAGTTTTAGGATTTGAATTGTGTTACCATCAATAAAGGAAACACAAGCTGCAGTAATCAAAAACTTAGCTGGAAGCACTATCAAATTTGGTTGGAGAATTGTTATCAATTCTCTTGGAAGGACAAACTTGCACCTGGACCCAATCAGCACTGATTGGAGAGTGGCATCAAGCCCGATGAACAACACAGCTGATAGGACACACCATCTTCAAGCCTGAGAAAAGCTTTGAAATGCTGCTTTCCTTTTTGTTTGTCAGTATTCAGAAGCATAATGTTTGCTAACTTATAGCACAAATTTTATGGGCTTAGAGTAAGAAGCCTCAATTTATAAAGTGTACACTTAAATATACGGAGATGTAGGTAATACAAAAAAACTTTTAACAGTTATCTTTTCTGTCTTTGACTGTAAAACTTATTTACAAATTTGTTGGCATGTTAACTGTGTGGTTCAAATCAGGAATCATGTCAGTGCCTTCAGGAAAACACTGTTGCTTTCCATAAAGAGAAGTGACATGTAGAAGGACTTCTGTTCACTTTCAGTCTGAACATTGGGGCCACGGGCTACAACTTCACATCCAGTCTTATCACTGACAGGCTAACAGAGATTTCTGGGATTCTTCCCAAAGCTACTTTGCATCACTTGTTAAAAGGTAACTTTTGATGGATTTTGTTAAAGTTGTAATAGGAAACCTGTGACAGCCGGAATAGAAAGACACCAAAGCAAACTTAAAAGCAAAAGCCCTTTAATATGCATCACATTAGGTGCTTTAGGCAAACATGCTAATGTGTGAATGTTTTGAATATTTGTGTTACATTTTAAATGGTTTAAGTTTCCCTTCAAAGTCAAACCTGAGTTTTATGATTATTGTCGCCACTGCAGGTCCTAAAAACATTTTTATTCACAGTTAAGTCTTGTCAAACGTCACGTTGTTTCTCAAATAGGTTAGGTAGACGTAATGTGATCAAGGGATATTTTTGCAAAAAACATGTCAGGAGTTTTTTCTTTGTATGTGCAAGTGTTTCATAGTAAGTTTTTTGCTTCAAAAGAACTGTTAAAATTAAAACGAATCACTCCATGTTCCCTGGCATCACCATGAGCAAGTGTGCTTCAAGGTTGTGTGCTTAGACCTATAGTTTTCTCCTTTAACACATGGCTCCAAACATGCATATGTGACCTGAATGCTCTACTTACCGCAATTTCCGGACTATAAGCTGCGGCTTTTGTCACACGCTTTCAACCCTGCGGCTTATACAATGATGCGGCTTATTTATGCATATATTTTTTTCTAACGGCCGCCAGGGGCGCTCGAGCAGAAAAGGTAAGAGTGAGACAGGTGAAATATATGTGTACAGGAAGACGCAAGTTTAATGTAACTTAACACGTAGAGGAAGATGAAGACAGCTCTCAGTGACTTTTACCGGGTTTTTTAAATTTTTTAACCAGCCCTGTTAGTGCTGTGTTACTACCGTATTGCTGCTGTGTTACTGCCGCGTCACAGGCTCTGTTTGGAAAGAAAACCTAAGGTATATTATTAAAACTTTGAAAACTATCTGTGTACCGTAGACAGATGCGGCTTATGCAGTGGTGGGCCGTCAGGGCCTGCAAGGCCTTCTCTGCTGGCCTAAAAATATCTGAATCACAGACTGATGTTAATTATATTTTGTCCATGAATACGTATTAAATAATTCCAAATGGTCTGTCCGCTTCCTTTCATTGCTAGCCCCTGGTTGCGCTGCTTCCAGACGTGTATTTTCATATTTAAGCATTTAACCAATCGCATTTCAGCCACTATTTGTTGCCAGGGTCAAAGAAATCTGTCTGGAGGCCTTCACAATCAGTTCTGCGGGCCCTGTAGCATAAAATAAATGTCGATCAAACTGTTGATTCAACCAATCAGATTTTGAGTTGGCGACACCAAGGCCCTCTAGCAGGCATTCGGAAACGTCAGCGTATTCACACGCTTTGATTGGCTAGTCAAAGAGTGAACTAGCCAGAGCTAACAAACTGCATCTGTAGCGAGCTGCACAAGCAAATATATTGTTGTGTTGATTTAATAGCTGTTTTGTCAACCCACAATGGGTGAAGGAGGAGAAGAAATGGATTTGGTTGGAGATTTACTGTCAAAGCCATTTTCAAGACGGACTTTTTAAGAAAAGCTGGACATTGTTAAGCAAGGTCGGGCAACTCTGAAGCTAGCAAGCCTGTCACAAACGGGGAGAGGATTTGTCCGCCACTTTAATTTAAAACTTATGCCAGAAATACGACAGGGCAGGCTCGACTTTCAGCATTAGCTTC
>CAEFZY010017152.1:0-37430 GCA_903066815.1 Brachyrhaphis roseni
TTTCTTCCAGTTGCTACCGGTGTTGGGCCCTGGATTCTGCCCAAATCGTGCTGCCTGGTCGTTGGACTATTTTTGTTATCTGCCTAATTTGTTTGTTTTCATTAAATCATCATTTCTCATTTTACCTGGGTCTCCAGCGTCTGCCTCACCACCTCACCACCCACACTTTATGACATCTTCTTTGTTAAGGTGGGATTTTGCAGCTAAAATGTCCATTTAAATCTGAATTCTATCATAAATAGTTCAAAGCTTCGTGCTCCTGGAACAGACTTATAAAAACTCAACTGCAAGACTAACTTTGAGACACAAAATCTTTACCTCTTCAAGAATCATTGTCATCATTTTTTCCCATAGCTCGGCTGTTCACACCCAGAACTTTGTCCCACTTTGTTCCTTTTCCACCAGAACTTCAATAATGCCTGAAAAATAGAAAGAAAACTTTATTTTTGTGTGATTAAATGACTTTGAAATCCTGAATCCCCTTTGAAAACATCCGGATTGAGAAGGTTCTAGTTGGGAAATTTAGAGAATTACTGCAATAATAGGACTGTTGTGATCCCAACAACTAACAGTCATACAAGTTCAGAACATATTTCTTTAAAAGTTTGTGCATTTGATTCCAGAAAAGCATCTTCATGAATAAATATCTTACAGTTGGTGAGATATTTATTGTGTTAGATGTGCTGCTGCTTTGGTGAGATTTATCAGCCTTCAAACAGGTCATAAATCTTTTATTTCTGCAGATCTGCTTGGTAATCTTTGGCTCTCTCAGTGACTTCAGTTTTTCTGACTGAAAACTCAGAAACATAGACGTCCTAGAACAGACATAATGCAGCCTGATGTCAATCTTACTACTTATATGTCATGTATAAACGTCTGAGACCACTTATGAGAACGTTGTTATTGTATCTAACATATAATTTATTAGGTTATCACAAAAATACAAAAACAAATCAAAAAAGATCTACATTTATGTTGTAATTGCTGAAAGATTGCCATATTTACTTTTTTTTGTACATTAGTCTTTTTTTCTTATTTATTCTTTTTCTGTGCATATATAAGCTTTCATTTTCTTATTTCACACTAAACATTTTACATTCAGTTTAATTGCATCCTGTTAAACTAAATTGAACTGGATGTGGTTGTCTCACCAGACAGAGTATATTGATTCAGACGCTCTCTGGTCCATCACTGTTTCACCTGTCAGAGCTTCTAATGCAGTGGTCACAATCTAATGCAGGGTCACTGTCCTGCAGTTCTTAGATGTACCACCGGTACAAAACGCTGGAATGAAATGGCTTAATTACCTCCTCCTTGTGTAGATCAGTTCTCCAGAGCCTTATTGACCTAATTATTCTATTCAGGTGGTGCAGCAGAGGCACATCTAAAAGTTGCAGGACAGCGGCCCTCCAGGACTGGAGTTTGACACCCCTGTTCTAATGTATCTTCATGCAATGAAAACCTTCCTCCGTTCCTCTTCCACAAATAGCACACATGCCAGTCAGAGTGAAGGTTTCTTTCACCATGTTGTTTCCCTTCTGCTTTTCGTCACCTCCCTCACCTCCCCTGCTTTACTTTTACGTGCTTTTCTGGCAGCTTAACAGTTTTACGTTTAAATAGTTTTAAACTGCTCTGGTGCATAGAAAAGTGTTTTACATATGTTTTGCTTTGTTTTGTTAGTTTTTTTGAGGTGCAGAGCAGCTTTGCTTTTTATAGATGATAACGTGAAGGAGCGTTGTGCATTCCCTGGAAAGGTTTGTCCTCCTCCCTCTCCTGGAAACGGATCCCGGTCTCCAAGCCCTGGGCGGCCGGCCGGCTGGCCGGCCCAGCTGCTTCTCCTGTACTGTAAATCAGCAGCGAGGAAGACTCACTCCTCCTGACAACAGGTCGGATTTTTTGTTACTCACTTTAGATCCTCCATGGCTCACTAGACAGCAGCCGGTGCCAGGAGCTCGGTGTCACTCTGTTTACAGCTTGATGAGCAGAACAGGTCTGAAGTTAAAAGTCTAACTGTCAACACCGGCAGCAGCAACTTTACAGGACAGAAACACTCAAGTTTGCTCTGTTTCTGGTAAACAGGTTCACTCTTTACAGCTAGACAAAGCTTGTATGAGAATCCCCCTCCATCCCCCCAGTGTTGTCACCTTCCTAAAATAAAGGTCTTTGTCACTTCTTGCCAAAACTGATTTTTGACTTGGACCATTATTTTAGGAAAGTGACAACGTATTTTATTGGGATTTATGTGATGTGCCAACACATCATATAAATTGGAAAAGGAGTGATTCATAGTTTTCAATATTTCTCAAGATTAAAGCTGTAGAATGTAACTTAAAAAATAAAATCCATACTTATTAAATCTGTCACTATGTCGTGACAGTTTCATGAGAGAGATAAGTCGATCAAAAGAATAGAGCTTCTCCACTGCCTCATAGTGCAAAGATGCACAGCTTCAGATTCACATCTTATTTTTAGCTTCAATTTTATTTTTCAGTTTTAAAATAATTTTTCAGTTTCAATTTATTATAATTATTATTTTGAACAAATTTATGGCCCTAATTGAGCTCCATATTTAAGCACCCAGAAAGTGCATGTGCAATTGCTTTCTGCCCCTTTTAACCTCATGTCCCTAAATAAAATCCAGTGCACCTAATAACACCCTGAGGTCACATAAAGAGTCAACCTGTGTGCAATATAATCTCAATATAAATCCAGGAAACAGTCATCAAACATCATAATGACGACCAGACAACACGGCAGAATGCTCTGGAACAATATATTGTTGAGGTTATAAAACAATATCTCAAGCTTGAAGAAATGAACACAGCAAGAGTGGAAGAATGAGATCTGGTTCACCCAATCTGTCTGAGTTTGTGCTGTTCTGCAAAGAAGAATGAAGAAAAGTTTTACTCTGTAGATGTGAATAGCTGGTGGAGCTGAGCCCTAAAGAGTAGAAGACGTCATTGCAATAAAAGGAGGTTCCACAAGGAAGTGATGCTGCGAGACTGAATGCAAATACATGGGACTCCTTTCTGATTTGTATTCATAAAGCATCTCATTTTCCTGCCAGGTCATAAATAAGTGCTGCTTTGTGTTACTAAGTCACATAAAATCCCACTTAGTGAAGTTTGTGGTTGGAACAAGGAACAGGAATAAAATTCAGTGGGTGTAAATGATTTATCTATGTATTTGTTTTTAAAATCATACTATTTTCATATTTGTTCTGACTTGTTTATCACACTTCATGTGTCATTAAAAACATTAATTTATTTCATTTTTGTTGATTTTGATTTAAGATGGAAACAGTAATACCAAAACAACTCATATGCTAGTGCATAATGTAATAATTATTGTTAAAGCTCTTAATTGCTTTACTAAGATTATTATGCATTGTAGTTTATCAATGCTTCAGCTTCAAATTTGACTCAGATGGAATATTCTACCTCAGAAATTTCAGATTTTTTCTTTAAACTCACATTCTGCTTCATGAATATTTTGTTTATTAAAACAACAATGCATTTTCAAAGTGGCACTGAAACTAAAGTGAACTTTATGCAGGAGAAAAGAGGAGCAATGTTTTGCTTCTTTATACTCAACATCTCAATCTGAAACTGGTTTAGAAAACTCCTTAACTCCATTCCATATCAGTCTGTTCATCCATGTTATTGTTTCACAGGTCATCTGATATGGCTAAAATTAGAGTGTTTGACTTTTCAGGAATCAGACCAACTCTGCTGTGACGCACAAAAGAAAAGTTTTGCCTCGATACCCGACAGCTGTATTTGACTGGAACCTCACAAGAGTCTGAGCTGTGAAAGTCGATCGCCTTTCACAGCTCCAACAATTATGCCTGCTAATCTGACCGATGCTGTCAGTACCACATTTCCCTGCAATTAGTGACCGCCTTTGAAATATCAAGAAGAATCTAAGCAAGTATGTTATTGCTTACAGAAAATGATCTTTGTTATTGAAATGCAACTTGAATTTCAGACTGTAAAGTTACAGGTTGTTTCCGCTGGTTTCCCAGCAATGTTTGGCTTATGTAACTGTTAATAATTATGAATAGTAATGTATTATTATCAAAATTATTAGTAAAGTTAAAGTCCTGATCATCAGGAATAATTAGCCAAACACAATCTCCAAACGCTGCATAAACACCAACAACTTCTCTTTAAAGTTTGAGAATTTATTAATACTATACTTTAGCCTTACAGTCAAACTATAACTACTGAGCCAAAAAGGAGAAAATGAACAATATGCAAAGTATCAACTCAACTAATTAATGAATGCTGATAAGAAAATAAAGTGAAATAACGAGGAATAATTCAGAGACTAATTAAGTACGGTAATTAAGCAGAAGTGTTGTTCTACTGAATGCTGAATGCTGGGAGATGCAGTTTGATCAGTTTATTTTCAGTAAAAATAAGGCCAAACACGGGAAACGGACGTGTAAAACCCTGGATATGCTAGAGAAATCTTTTAATGCAGTAGAGAAATTTAGATAAATACAACCTTTAGCTTAGCAGTGGAAAAAAAGCATCCCAAACAATAAAATATCACCATTATTACTTTACTTTGATAAATTAATTCAAGGGTCTAATGATCCAACTTTAAAAAATGAGTTAATTTGTTACAAGTAATCAAATTAAGTTTATCCAAGTAAATATGTTAAGTTTATTAAGTTGTCATGCTAAACAAATCTAAATAAATTAAGCTTGGCAAACTTAATTTGATTACATGTCACAAATTAACTCCTTTTTTAAGTTCAGCTCCATTCTCTTTTTTACAGGGTAGGACTTTCTGCCTGTCATGACTTCCTGTTCCCTAGAGTTCAAATATAATACAACGCAAAGGTCCGTTTCTTAATGCATGCATCAAAATTGAAAATACAAGTGAATGTGCAAAATGAGTATGCAAATAAAATCTCAAGAAAATAACATCCATAAAGCTCAGAGTCAAAGATAAGCAGCAAATAGTGGGATCAGAAAGTCTCCAATTATTCATTTTTGTCAAAAGTTTGTGGCTCACGCCAGTAGAAATGTGAACGTGTGGAGTTTATTATTATTGTGACAGAGTGTGAATATGACTCATAGCTCAGTAAAGTTGAGCAATTTAAAAATAGATTGCAAAATTAAAAGAAAATGTAGCTATTTAGTCTGGAAGCACCACAGTAATAATTCTGATTAAGTATTGCAAAGATCTCTGGAAATATAAGAAAACCTTTCATTAATACCTTTGCACGATGAAACAATGCAACTTTTGTGAATCAAATTTTCTAGATGATGTGCGTACTGAAACAAAAACGGATATATATATTATTTTTATTTTATTATTTTTTTTATAAATGTGTAAGTATATTTTTTGGCTGTCCTTTTAAAGGTAAATCAAAGTATCAGAATAAATTAATCTGAACAAAAGTAATCCTGTAATGTCAAATCTATGTTTTTTTATACAATTTCCCTATAATTCTTAAACCTTTGCTTCTTTAACAAAGTTTTTACTTGATATACTTATCCCCACAAAAGCTCAGTGCAAAAAATTTGAAAGCCACATGTTTATTTATTGTTGTTGTAATTGTTGAGCAGTTTAATTGTTACAAATGTGAATGTCGGATTATTATTTCTTTAAAAGTTTAAAACAGTTCTGCTCCTTTGATTCAATTTTTTTTCACGGATTTGACTTAAAGCACAAGTTTTCACAAACATTACAATTTGTAATAGACAACTCTACTTCTATAGTTTTTATTTTTGCTTAGTTATTCTATTTAACTGCCCTTCTCCTTCTAAAAGGATGATATCATTTCATTTAGCTTGAAGCCTAAATAAACTCTGATATTTGGACCCAAGGAAGTGATGAGAGCTTTTGAAGAAGACTCCTAGTTCTGCTTCCTAATCGTTTTCCTGATCTCAGAATGAAATGGATTTCCTTACTTACCTGACGTCTCTCCTGGAGATTTTCTCCAGCCTGCTTCTTCTCTGCTCGTCCGTCTATTTGAAACATTTTCCTTCACGTTGTTCACTTTCCTCCTCCTCTTCTTTCTCCTCCCAGCAGCCAAGCAGCCTCTTGTTGCCAAGAGGTGCAGCTGCCAAACAGGGAGACACAGATATGGCGTTCATGGTGATGCAGTAAAATATCAAGCTGGCTACAGAAAACTAAGCCACGGACATTCCTGGGTCCTTCGAGGGCAGTAAAATCCTCCGCCAAGTGCAGTGAAAAGATAGCTGCTCCTGCTGTGACTCCTGGCCCGGGACTGCATGGGCTCTTCTTTCATGGAGCAGAAGAAAACACGGTGTACTGAATCTTATCTGGAACTCATGATGCAAAATGATCAGGAAATATTGTGAGGTTTACTTTGTGAGTACTGAAAAAAAAAAAAAAAAATTAAAGATATGAGTTACTTTAAAACTGGATTTGAATCCATATGACTTGGGTCAGAAGTGTATCTCCATAGTTTGACCCATTGCTCTTGAAAAACTGTTACACAACCTGGGGACTGAGATCAAAGTTGAGCATTGTCTGGCATGTTGAAAGGTCAGACATTGGCCAGGAACTGTGATTGTGTTATTTTGTACCTGATCGAATTGGACACACACCTTCCTTTGTAGTCATTTGGATTAGATGAAGCACAACACAACTGCAGGCCATTCAAACTAATTTTTATCTTGTCAGTTAACATTGTATTTTCCCCAAAGTTTTGGGATCAATTGATTTTTTTGTTTTTGTTTTTTTTGGTTAAAGTGAAACAGATCTTTTTCACTTTAACTGTTCACCTGGTAGCTTTTTTTTTTTTTAGCACTTTCTCATTGATTTTTTTTATTATTACATTTTAAATCTACATCATGTTGTCAGTCAGGTTCTATTCATTTTTAGGAATCATGCACTGCAAAACAGAACCCACCCATACAACTCCTCCTATGTTTCACCATGAGTCAGAGATTAATGTGACCTTCCATTAAACGTCCTACTGCTGACTTTTAAAGGTCTCTCTTTACTAGAAAACATCCTAATAAACTATCTTTAGTTTTGCAACTGGGAGCCAATTTAAATATGACAACACTAAATTTATGACCAAAACACTGCGGCTGAAAGTCCTGAAGTAGTTAGTGAAACAAAATTAGATTCAAACCACTGTAGTTCTGTTGAGTTTTTCTGTGCTATGGAGACCAAAACTGGTATTATAATAAGTCTCAAGTGCGACTGCAGTTATTACAACAAATGTAAACATCACAGCTGCTGTGTGATAAGTAGCTAATTTTAACTTTTTGTAATTTATACAGCACCAAGAGGATTATATACAGTAACTTTACAAAGCAAACTTAGCGCTTGAAGTAAATATACAGGTGCATTTCAGTAAACTAAGCTACCACTTCCAGTCAGGAAGGAAACCTCAATATTACATAGATTCAATAACAGTTAAACCACGCAGCTACTGTTCAGGTCAGCCAAAATATTATGTAGTTTAACCCATAATATGGGTTAATTGTGCTATTTTACTAAAAATCCAAATGCAACCAATACTTATTTGGTTCATTCTAATTTCTTAATATTTTCTCCAAGTGGGATTCTCCTTACATAAGGTTGTGTTGTAAATATATATATATATATATTTTAAATGAACCACTGATATTGCCACAATTTATTTAGTGTAAATTTTCTGTGTCTTTAATAGAAAATACCCCTGACTCAGTGTTTGTGTCCTTCGCTGCATCTCTTTCCGGGACAAAGTATTCGACAAGACTGTTGTTGCTGTAAACTCTCATTTTTTCCCCTTTTTTCTAGAAAGTACTCCTGACTCTGTGGTTCTGTTTTTCTGTCATTGCAAATGGCAACTCATGCTGTGGTATTCAGGAAAAATAGATATGAATTCAATCTTTTTGTTTTGTAAAGCATTTTAAGATGGCTTTAGTTGGAGAAAAGCTAAATCTACAGTAAAAATAAACTGATCTGAATTTGTAGGAAATACTTTCATGTGAATCAGTGTAGCGAAACATTCGAAGTGAAAAGGAAAGCAGGTGACAAATTCAATTTTCACCTTCACACAACTCGTTGTTACAAAGAATATGATATCAATTTTCATTTGTATTGACATGTGGATGCCAAAGCTTTCAGCTGAGATTGGAAACTAGTCATCAGACAAACCAGCTGGCATTCAGACAGCAGAGTGTCAATAGCTGTTGCGATGAAATGAGGAGGGATGAATTGTTCAGCTAACAATCTTCTGTTCTTTGACACTTTGGATATTGTCCACATTTGTATCTTTAAAAGCATTTTTCCATTTATCATTTCATTCTGCAGCTTTCCAAGGTTGTTTTCAGACATGAATCCCACTACCGACGTTTTGTCCGACACCATGTGGTTTTATCGGAGACTTCAGAACGTGGATCCATCCAAATTTACTACCAAATTTGGAATGAGCTTTGAAATGCCACTAAAGCATTAAATGTGCATCATCTGCATTTCCAAGAATTGGGTTGTTGCCAAAAAGCTGGTCTGAATAGTTTGATCGGGAAAAAAAGCACTGCATGAAACTATGCTTCATAAATCACACATGAAGTCAACCATTAAGCCTAATAAAAAGCCTCTCTCTGTCTTCATCACTTTCTGCAGCACATTAAATATTGAAACATACTAACCACTGGTTGAATAAATAACTGTCTCAGCGTAAATTACTAATGTGCATCCCTTTGATAAACATGTTATCTTTAAAGTAGTCTGGAGTTTAAAGTGAAATAAACAGAAAAATTAATTATGTAGTATAAGATCAGAGCACTAGGAGAGTTTAATTTTTTCAGAAATTGGAAAGGTTTGAATTTTTAAGGTATGTTTGGAGTTTGAAGAAAGCTATATTTTACACCAAATTATTATTATGCTAAATAGTTTTGATTATTGACTACAAGCAAGAACAGTACTTTGCAAAAAGTTGAATTTTTTCACATTATAACTACACATTTTGAGGTATGTTTTGAATTTTATGGATGGACTACCACAAAAATTTTCAATTGTCATTGTGAACAGAAGGAAATTGTTACATGATTTTCAAAACTGTTGTGAATAAAAATCTGAAAAGTGTGACATGCATTCACCTAGAGTCATTAAACAATCTATTTCTGCATTTTAAGCTGTGGGGTTTTTTAGGTTTATGGCCCTACCAGCTTTGCACATTTCAGTTATTTTGCTGCTTCTTTGTAAAATTGTTCATGCTCACTGATTGGATGGAGAACATTTGCGAACAGCAATTCTCAAGTCTTGGCACACATACAAATTGTGATTTAACCCTGGACTTTCACTGCTTTGGCTGTATATTTAGTGCAGTCGTCCTGCTTCACCCTATTTTCAGTTCCTTTGCCGTCTCTAAGCTGTTTTCTTCCAGGATGGACGGGTATCACAACACTAACATTTCAAACAGTTTTCTCAGCAATGGCTTTCTTCTGTCAAACGCTTCCATTTTTTAGCTAAAAATTTTAAAAGTTGATCTCACCTCATGACTGTGCAAAACATAGTCAATCTTCCAAGCTGGGATTGGTCCTTTTCAACCTCGGGATGTCCAAATTACACATCACTGTGTCTCACCGCTTGACAACGATTCTGCTGAAACACATGTATTTAGTCAGAACTTCTTTTGATCAACGCTTAAAATAGCTATTGACAACAGAATAATTGGAAAACTGCCAAATATTTAAAAGTTATTTGGAAAATGTTTGAGTGCATATGATATTTTTGATGTTTGGATCAAATTTCTAGGTAAAAATGAAAATAGACTTGCAACATTTTTTTTTTATTTTGTTCCATATATGATCAGATCATTTAAATATATTGTCTTATAAAATACACATTTTAAACATAATGCGAGGACAATCAGAATCTTATTTGTCAGTTACCAGATATATTCTAATGATTCTAAATCTGATTTTCATAGAAATTTTATGTGCCTCCTTATTACAACATTTGTTTATGAATATTTCAAGAAATGTATCCAGCAACATTTTCTCAAACTTTCTGCAGAAGAAACCCCACAGCTACGAGTTGATGTAAAGTTCAAGTCTGAATTGATTTTGTGCTGATTTAATCTCTTGATTGAACAGGTGTTCATATTTGATTGCTTGTATTGATAAGCCACCAAATTTTTTCCAACTCACTGTACGCTGTATTGTACGTTGAGCCAAACAGTCTTATTGAACTGGACTGTCTGGAGGTTCATACTATAATTGAGTTCAAAAGTTGACCAGGCTGAGTGGCTCCTCTGGCTTTTATGTCCACTTGAATGATGGTGACAGTGAGAGTGTGCTCGTGCCGCGGACGGCCATACTTCAGCCGCAGCAGAATTTCAGCCAGATCATCTCCCTCCCTCTCTTGCCATCAGCTGTGATTACTTTGGTAAAACAGCTCTGCGTCGCAGAGATCCAATTTTCCTAATGCACAGCCTTCACGCACACACACACACAGCATGGTTATTGATGAGGCAAATGGGGAGGGGGCAACAAGGGGCACACACACTGCTGGGAAATGGAGAGAAAGAGAGAAGGCGGTAGTGAGAATGAGACAGAAGTTGGACGTGGACAAAGACAGGGACAGCTGGAGAGGGAAGGAATGGCGTGAAGGAAGAGAGGAAGAAGAGGGGCTGGCGAAGACATGGACATCCAGACATGTGAAGTGTCCTTTGAAAATGGAGCGGGACGTCCAGTTAAAGAGGTAATAAAGCAGAAGAGGACATAGAGAGGGGGACAAGGGAGGAGAGGAGATGCAGGAAGGAATACTAATATGGCGTCTTTTCAGCGTGGATGATGAAGTATTCTGGAGATGGTGAGGAAGTACAAAGTTCCTTCAGGGTGCGTTTACCGACCGTTCACTGATGTCAAATGCTAAAGGGGAACATCAAGGAGAAAAGACAGCGTGCCGGTCAGAAGACGCTCCAATGATAGGAAGCAAGGTGAAAAATCTCACTCCTGCTGCTCAGGTTGGATCTGGGACGGTTTTGGGTGCAGTTTCTGCAAAGATGCATTTTCCACAATTACCGGATCAAGGGGATAAATGAGAATCTAACTGGGCTTTGAGAGCAAATGACAATCCAAAACCATTCTGCAAAAAGGACACAACACAAAAAAACGATTTTCAGCATTCCAGTTTGTCAAGTATCAACACCCTTTTATTGGTAATTTCTCCACAGTTTCTGACAGGAACATTTCTGAACATACTTAAGTTTGAAGAGACTGCTTTGGACATTTTAAGGGAGAGCATATTCATGCCTATAAAAGCTCTGCAGGGTCATGCAACAATGCAATAACTTCCACAGAAATCATATCCACCAAAGATTTTTCCAAGATTTTCCATACTTGTTTTTCAAGAACTCCTCTTGATAAGCTTTTTTAACTTAAAACCTCTCATCAAATTCCTAATTATTGCTATGAATTAAAAGTGGGAGATCCTGTATTCAGAGAACTTCCCCTTAAGATAAACATTTGTAAATCAAAATGTTGATGAAAACTACATAATTTGAAAAAGAGACTTTTTTCAGTGGTAGAAAGTTTGGCAAAAGTCTTGATTCCCAATGTGTGTGTCTTCACTCACACATTTGGACAACCCAAACTTCTAAAACCAGTCTGTGGATCCGTGTTAGAGACCTTTTGCTTTTCTTCCTAATTTTTTACAATTTAGTTGTTCCATGATTGTTCAGTATCCACTTAATGGTGCGTCTCTTTCTAACCAGAAATTTGTCTTTTTTTGTCAAATGTGCAATCTCAATTACAGAGATTAAGAAGGATTCTTTAAGGGATTTGTGACCTATTTTATTGATTAATCCCTCTTTAACTTTGTAAAATACGTCCTCGCTTTGGGTTGAGCATC
Source organism: Brachyrhaphis roseni (assembly GCA_903066815.1). NCBI lineage: Eukaryota > Metazoa > Chordata > Actinopteri > Cyprinodontiformes > Poeciliidae > Brachyrhaphis > Brachyrhaphis roseni. The sequence goes on from CAEFZY010017152.1 coordinate 11,839, forward strand.
TCCAAACAGGCCAGAAGTGGTTGCAGCATGGGACTCAGCTGCTTTAAGTCTTGGAAATATGACAGTACAGGCCACAAAGGTAAGAAATACACACAGTTGGCATTTTAATTCCCAATCCCTCTTAAACTCTGGCTGCATGTGTGTCATCCAACAAGGAAAACATTTAAATGCTGAGTCAGGAAGTTTGGGATTCTTGTCTTGTGTGTCCTATTGTGTGTGTGCGTCTGCGTGTGTGTGTGTACATTGACATTGAGAGGGACAGACAGCTAAAGAGGATGGCAAATAGAAAGAGGACAGTGTTTAAATGTGTTAAGGCATGGTGGGCATATGAAGGTTACATCTACTGTTCTGCTCTTGCTTCCTACAGATCCACAAAGATAACCAAAGTAAATAAAGAATGCGGTTTTAAAATAATAATTAGCTAAGTGAAAAAAGCTAACCCAACACAAACTTTGTTAAATCATGAATTTAATGTGTTTAAGAATACTTCAGTTCAGTTTCTTTAGCCACTGTCATTCCTGAAAGCTGTCAGACGTGTAGAAGCAACAAATCATTTATATAGAACCTGTCTAACAACACGAAGTAGGTTAAAAAATCTCAAAAGCAGTACATCATTCCTTGATCTTAAGACATTCAAGAACAGATAAAAAGCAAAGTCAATGACATTTAAGAGTCTGGAAATGTGACAAAGACAACAACTCAATAGTGAGAATTGAGACCCTGAGCCTTTCTTAAACATTGAAGAAATGTTTAAGAAAGGCTAGAAAGAGTTCAACTGTGTCTTCCTCAATAAATATGTAGTCTTATAACTGTTACAAAATTCAATCAATATTTCATAAATCTGCTAAAACACCCATTGTTGATGATAAAACGCAATTTGCTCTTCAACCTGTTGAATAACAAACTGACCTAACGCTAACTCAGGTAGCTTTAAAACTAAACTCTAAAGAGAATATTATTCTGGACATTAGCTTCATTAGCTGATTAGGTTAGCCAGAAAGCTATTACTAAGCATGATTCAAAGCAGAAACGGTCATTAGAAGAGTTGAATTTAGCTTAACTTTAGCTTTTGAAACAACAATTTCTAGTACTTATACTTCCTAATAAAAGTTTCTACATACTATAATAAAACGCAGGTTTAAAAACAATTTCTTTTTAGCATACTGGCTAATGTAGCTACATATTAGCTACAAATAAGACCAAAATTATCATTATGTTAAATCCCAGATAGGAGGAATTGATTTATGATGATCCCCACTGAGAAGAACATCTTCAGTGAACATGTCTGATTTATTTGTAGGTAACAGAGATGTGCTGGCCAGCCCAGGCTCCTATTTCTTCCTATCTAACAGCGCCGGTCAGGGTGATGAGTGGTTGAAGAGCCTTAACAAGGGAGTCTGGATCCCTTTCACAGGTGGGAACTCATTAAAACACACAAAATGGTTCATGTGTTCATTGGTATTACTTGGAGAACCTAACACGGAACATTTATTGACCCTTACAAGCTTAAGAAAAACAGAGAACTCCAGTCTGATTTTAGGATTTATCGTAAGGGAGTTGATTTCTGTTTCTGTTGCAGGGGTTTTTGGGCAACGTCTGGAGGAGACGGTGCTGTATGAGCGTCGGTACGGGGTGCGCTTGGTTCCTCTGGTGGTGGAGCAGTGTGTGACATTTATCCGTGAGCGTGGTCTGCATGAGGTGGGCTTGTTTCGCCAGCCTGGACGCACCAGTCTGGTGAAAGAGCTCCAGGAGGCTTTTGATTCTGGTGAAAGGCCATCTTTTGACAGGTTCAGCTCCTTCTCTTTTTTCTTACACAGATTTCAGATCCCATTTAAGTCAAGTAAAGTCAAGTTTATCTGTAAAGCCCATTTCAGCAACATTGGCAGTTCAAAGTGCTTTACACCATAAAACCATAATACAGTAACCAATTATGAAACTAGCAATAGACTTTACATTTTGTTAAATGCCAACATCAAAATCATGAATATGTTGATTAATGTGCCACTTACAACCAGTCAAAGCCAAATCTAAACAGGTGGGTTTCTAGCCTTGATATAAAGGAACTCAGTGTTTCAGCATCTTTGCAGTTTTCTGGAAGTTTGTTCCAGATTAGATAAGCATAAAAACTGAATGTTGCTTCTCAATGTTTCGTTCTGATTCTGGGGATGAAGAATAGACCTGAACCAAAACACCTTACCTTAGGGACTTGGAAGATGTTCCAGATTGTTTTGTTGTGACAATGTGTTCTGAATGCATTTTGGTAAGGCAATCAGTAATTAATAAACTAAAAAAAAAAAGTATTTTAAAGCACTTAAAAAACACCCAGAGGTTGTTTTTTTTTTTTTGGCAATAATTTAAGTTTTTTTGGTAATTGAAAAATTACCTGTTACAAAAACCTCTGGAATGTAAGATCCCCTCACCTGGCAACCCCAGTGTAGTCCAATTTATTACCTAGCAACCCCAGTGAAGTTCAGTTTATTACCTAGCAATCCCAGTGGCAGAAAGCAGAGCTCCAGCCCATTTGGTCAGCTGGTTTTACCGCTGTATGCTTTGTACTATGGCTGCTGGAAAAGACAAATGTTACTATCCAGAAACCACTTGCTGCATTCTTGTTGGTTATGCAAGAGGCTCTACTTCTACTATTCAAAGATGTATGGTTGTATAATTGTGCATTTGTTTGCAGTCACTTTGAAGTGCGAATGTAACTTTGAGTTGGGGGGGCGTGGCGGTTTAGGTAAGGAATCTGGTGTGTTGTGTTTTGTCTGCAGCGGGACAGACGTCCACACTGTGGCATCACTGCTGAAGCTCTACCTCAGGCAGCTACCAGAACCTCTGGTTCCCTACAGCCACTACCAGGACTTTCTGCTCTGCGGTCAGAAGCTGTTAAGTGACCGTACAGTGGTAATCACTCAGTGCACCACACCACAGAGACTGATGTAAAACACAACTATTGGTGAAAACACAGAGCTCAGATTAGATGAGGTTTAATGAGTGTTTTATTTTAGAAAGGTTCCTTCTTTCTGTTTAATCTCCATGTCCTCCCTCAGGGTCTGGAGGAGTTGAAGAATCTTCTTCATGAGTTACCTGTCGCAAACTTCAACCTACTCAACTTTATCTGCCAGTATGATCTGTCTGACTTCATTAGTTTTGACATTTTTGGTGATTAAATCAAGACAGATTGTTTCAAAGTTGGGACCAGTTTCTTTGTTTGTGCAGCTCATGAGGAACGGCTGTGTGTGCAGGTTTCTGAACGAGGTTCAGAGCTGCTCCAGCAGTAATAAGATGAACGTCCAGAACTTGGCGACCGTGTTTGGACCAAACATCCTTCGAGCCAAAGCTGAAGACCCACAAAGCATCATGGGAGGTAAACTGGTTTCATCTATTTCTACAAAATCCCATACCATGATGCTTGCACCTGACTTACTCCTGGGTTTAGCAGTAATGCTCAGTGCTTTAGATGTTGGAATTATCTTTCAAAAACTTAAGTTTACTTCCTTTAGACATGTTGGAGGTTTTGATCCAGACTTGGATATATTCTTAAGAAGAATTCTGTCTTGCAACCAGTACTTGTTAAAAATTTCATATCCTGCTTAAGTTTAGGATATATGATATTAAGCAAGTGCAACAACATTTTCTAGTTTTGACTTCCACACAAAAGTTCTTCTTGTCTGTCTCCAAGCTGCAAAACTGGTCCAGGTTCTCATGTCAGAGCTGATCAGAGAACATGAATCTCTGTTTGCCAAGTTCCCTCCTTCTGCCTGCTCTCATCCTTCTGCAACGCCTTTGAAGCAACCCCATCTCCAGCCATCTCCCTGCCTTCGCCAGCTGTCTTTGCCTCTTATTGCAGACCACTCCAGTGAACCAGGACAACCAGCCGCACATGCAGACCACTCTAGGTAAAACACAAGGGTTCAAGCATTCAACGGTCAGTTGGTGATTAGTCATTCTCACACAAATAGAGAATAATAGATGCATATGAAAAATAGAATTCAATGGAAAAGTTAATTTATTGAAGTAATTGAGTTTAAAACCAACCACAGCGTCGCCACGACCATCAAAGCACTTTTTTAAACGTCCGCCTGTGGGCAGGTACCTGCTCCTGCTGAAAATTGAAATCCGAGTCTTTATAAACCTTGTAAGCAGAGGAAAACTTACAAAAGACATTTTGATTTAAACGTACAATATGAGGAAACTGTTTTGTTCCACTGGCAGAGTATTTCACTTATCACTGCTAATTTTTCATCAATATGTAGGAATTAATGACTTAAAACAAGCTCCTATCTTGTGCTGGAAAGTTTATTGTAAGTTAGTTTTGTTTTATTTCAAAGGTACTAAGATATTTGCAGTGGAAACTAGACCAAAAATACTTAACATTTGTGCAACACAGTTTCAGTCTGACTTCAGTATAAATTGTCTTTAATAACTTTTGAAGTTTCTTCCCTGCAGTTGTATCTTCTCTGCTGCTGGTAAATCAGACTTGCTCTCTGGTCAGAAGAAATACCTTGGCCATCGCTACACTTCCGCCCATCCAGAGAACTGCTTCTACCCCTTGCCTTCTTCCAGTGAATCCATCAACCACCACCCTGGCAGGCACCAAGGAGATTTTTACAAGTACCATGCTGGGCAGGGATCATCTTCTGCAAATGCTCAAGCCACATCAACCAACCCCCAGCTACAGGCCGAAAGCTCAAATAGGGGGGCAATGGGATGGAAACGCCAAGAAAAGGCAACCTCTGCCTACTGGAGCTGTAGTGGAGCAGAGGAAGAGGGTGATATTTCTGAAGCAGCCAGTGGGGGGAGCAGTCAAGCACAGGAGGACAGTACACCCTCTGTCTATGACAACCTGGACAGAGCCTCTTTGTCTCACACATTGGAGAATGTTCCTACTGAGAACTTTGATTCAGATTCTCCAGGAACCAATGTTGGAATGTTCGAAGCAGAGGTAGATCGAGCGGAGCTGGGGAAGGCAGGAGACTCCTCTTCCTCATGGTCTTCCTGTGAAGTTCTACCATTAGATGAAAGCAATGATGACCTGGGGGCCGGTAGTCCTGATATCCCACCAAAGAGATCCAGAATGTTGCCTCTGAGTCAGAGAATAGAACAGGAAATCTGTGATAAAGATGATCATAACAGCAATGGTGCCAAGCAACATCCAAGCTCCTGGGCTTCCTGTTCTGTCATCAGCATCAGCCCTCTCAGCACTGGGAGCTCAGAGGTCTTCCTCCCCTCTGGGGCTCCGGATCTCCAGGTGCAAGATTCTCACGTAGAGTCGAGGAACACTCATTCTCTGCTGGCCAACCTGAGACAGCAGATGTCTCAGCAGAAGGCAGAGTACCAAAACAGGATTGAGAGGTATTACTTTTCCGCATTTTTCAGGTCCATACAATTTTCATCTGGCCCCTAACACTTACCCTTACCCCTACATTTTGGCTGACAGACCCGCTCACCAGGACATGCACGTTTACAGTTAACATTAATTACCTCACTGTTGCCAACTCACTGATGTTCTTGCTATATTTAGCAACATTTCAGACAAAAATATCAGTAACGGCCACAATCAGTTGGCAGGTCAGGCTTTTTAAAGATTGGTAATCAGCAATCGGTCAGAAAACTGCAATCAGTTCACTCCTAATGCAAAGGTGCTGTAACAAAATTAATATGTAAAAATATACAAAAGTTTAGGAAATCTGATCACTATTCTTTGTAAATGAAGAGGTGCAACACTCTGGTCACTCCATGTCATTTGTTCATGGATTACAGGTTGGAGCGCTGCAATGACGTCCTCGAACGGCAAGTTGCCGTTCTGCGACTCAGTCTGGAGCAGCAGAGACGAAGCCAGAGCGTGGCAGAGATCAAGATCAGAAACATGGAGCGAGCCAAGGCAGACGCAGACTGCCGGAACACCACCCTTCAGAGGGAGATGGAGCTGTTCTGCAGGACATATGGAGAAATAAGGAGGAGAGGAGGAGATCTGGGAAGAGCTGGCAGAGGAAGCATCTGAAGACTGAAAGACTGATTGTTTTTCTCAACAAGGGTGAAGAAGGGAAGAAAGAAGCTTCAATTAGCAGCGGACGGATTATGTCAAGATGAGTTAATGGTATGAAAACAGAAACAAGAGCATCACGTTAGTGGAGGTTCACGTTATTAAAGGTCAGATCTGAAATAAAGTAAAATACATAAATTATATTATGTAAAACTAAAATTATTCCAACACTTTATTAATTTTGTTTTTAGGACATTTTTAAGAATTATGAGTAAATACTTTTAGTTCCACCTCTACTAATTTAAGGGCACATTTCCCATCTCTACACGGTGACTTATTGAATGGGAACTCCAACAGAAAGCAGTGAAGAATACACAACTACAGAACTTTAAATAGGTGGGGTTCCACTGTACATTGATTCATTTCTCACAGATTCTTCAAAGGTTACTTTTGATGATTGTGGCCAATGAAAATGCAAATTGAGCTCATTAGATTTTTTTTATATTAAATAAATAATAAAACTGGGTTAAATGACATAAATGCTGACATTCTGATTTCTTGAGACGTGAAAGACCTGCACATTTCAAATCACATCCACCTGCACTCTCAATATTTATGTCAGCATTATCATTTAAAACCTTAAACCACTGTTCTCTGCATGAAAAAACCTAATAAAACCTATTTTAATCCACTATCTTTTATTAATTATTGCCAGTTAATCGGACATGAATTAAATGAAAACTGAAAGCAGGTCTCTTCACAGGAGGATGAGATCTATTGTGATCAACGTGGAAAGTATCTTTGTCAAGAAGTGCCAATGACATTTGTTAAAATAAAATTTTTGTAAACCAAAAACAAAGCTCAGACTTTTTTTTCCAGAGGATGAAATATTTATTGTCAAACTGTGCCGGCAATGTGAACTAAACTATACAGACACTAAATAAAAAAATATAAAATAAAAATCACTGAACTGACAGAAACTTTCTATCAGGACTGAGTCACGCCTACAGACAGAACATTAAACTGTGATGCTTCAATCTGATTAAAGGGGGAGAGTGTCACACTGACCACTAACCACCTGTAAACACAAGTGGACTCATCTTTAACAAATGGAAAGTACATACATCAAATATCAACAGTTAGTGACCACACAGAATGACAGCATCTGAATACGACCACAGCAGTTACAAGTGGTAAACTTTCAGGATTTTTTTCTTTTATTAACAGAAAATAGTAATAAGAAAAAAAAGGTTCACTTTATGGTCAAAGGTGCTTAATGAAGATGCTTTGCAATCTTACAGAAACTTTTATATATAATGTTAGCCATCATCTGCAAACCAGCACAGCAAATAACTTACCTAAATTAAGATAACTTGGCAGTAAGGCCATATTTTGTTATTTAGGGAGAAAATATATGAAGTGTTTAAATGTATATATGTATATATAAAAAACAAGTGACAAGGTTTCTGTGAGATGCAGAAAATTCACACAGCAGTTTTTAAAAGTTCAAAAATGTTGTAAAAGACAAAATCCTTCAAATGCAGCAGTCAGTAAAAACAATGGAAAAAAGTGAGTTCAATTAGTGAAAATTTCACATTTCTTTAGAATAAGTTTGAGCTCAGAAAACTACAAAAACTGCGGTATGTTAGGGGGAGCACAGGTCTCTGATTTGAACTCTGGATGTCTTTATCCTTTTGATTTCTCACTGGAATAATGTCTGTAGAGCTAAAATATGTTAAATCTCTACAATGAAAAGGGAAGAAAAGAAAAAAAAAAACTTAAATAATTCAGCTTAAGCTTCCACAGGGCAGGAGCCTGCCAATTCTTCCTGAGACGACTTTTACAATATATCTGGAATATTTTTGCTCTGTTGGTTTGATCAACACTAAGTGGTTCGACTTCTTTGTCCCGTCCTGCTTGGTGCCTCATTAACAAGGCAAATGAAAACAGTTTCTACAGGGGATAAAGTGCATTGTTACATCTGGGACCATAATCGTGTTTTAACTTCAGCTGAACAAAACAGCAGGTGTTGGTAGGCTGATGTCACATTGAAGCTTCATATAACAGTTTGAACAGCAAAAGGTAAAAGAGATGATTTGATTTTACACACGACATCAGCGCATATAGAGATGTTTTACTTTTTTTCTGTTGAAAAAAAGTAAAACATTTCGGACATGTTGGAAAGTTTATACTAAGTGGTCACGGCTCAAAGGTCCCACGAAAAGTGATTTTTTTGGTACCCAGCAAAAATAGTGACATGAATACAACAGAGTTCAGCAGGCTGAAAACAAAAGAATCACCATTAATGTAGCGAGCAGGAAAACTTTCAGTGACTATTTTGGACTTTGATAGCTGTCAATTCAGAAGAATTTTCCTCAGAGTGCTGTCGATATGACGGAGTATTTAGCCTGTTGGAGATAAAAATACAAACAAAACCCCCCCCAAATTTCTGCAAAAAAAAAACAAACAAAAAAAAAAACAACAAAAATCTTCTACATTAATGTTAAATATTTACAAGAAAAAGAATTAGATATTCTGGGTTTGAATTCGCCATGAACGCCTCAAACAGGCCTAGGATAAACGCCTAAACAGTGAGAGGAAAGCTGCATCGAGTCTGAACTCTGGAAATGTTCAGATACAGGAAAACTCTGATTACATAAAGTCAGCGAATACATCAGCTTAATCATCACAATTTATGTTCTTAATCGTGTAAAATTACTTTTTCTCCCTGTGTTAACATTCGACATTGGAGAATGTCTAATTGTTTACTCATAAATATGTGAAAATAATTTAACAATTTTTAAGTTTGGCCACATTAACTTCATTTTTTTATTTATCAGCAACGGCCCTAATGCTCAGTAATATTGCTCAGGAAATGTGACTCAAATAACATCTAACATAAAAAGTCGCTCTGAGTTATTTTGGTTTAATCGCAGCGTTAATGTCATATTTCATAAGAATTAATGGAAATAAGACAAAATAAAGCGGAATTAGATTACATTTTACATGTGATTTGACTTTTTTATGCACATTTATCTGCATAATTCATAAAAATACTTGACTAAAAATATAAAAAAACAAAAAAATGAGTAGAATACATGAGTGTGAAGCAGGAAGGGATGCAATGAGGGTAAATGCCTATGAATTAATTCGAAGATGAAACTGTTTTTCATGCTAACTACTTTTTATAAAACAAACAAAAACAAAAGCTGGGTAAAAATTGTCAACATAATAAACAAGGTGACATAAACCAAAAACATGAGGGAAGAAAATATTTAACATTATTTTTTACAGATTAGCTAACTGAAGCTAACTATGCTCTAGCATGAACCCAGTCTGACCTGCCGAACGGCTGAACTTTTAGAGTTCTGGTTCTGAAAAACCTTCAGCTGGAGTTCAGCTCACCACTTTTTTGACATTACAGTTATGATAGATGGTCACAGTTCTCAAGTTACAAACTCAGTGTATTTCAATAAATTTTGAATTCCTCCTGAATAAATAAATCAAACCCAGAGGGGTTAAAATGCTTTTGCTCTGACTGGAGTTTATTTTATTAATCATTTATAGAAAATATAAACATGAAATGAGCAGCAAGCACAAAAAGAATTTCTTTGGAAACAATAAGAATCATGTTTCTGTTTAACCTGAAGATTAAGGTTCTGTGAACAGTAAAATGAGGGACACTAGGGTGTTTTTTTCATGTCATGGGACCTTGGTCGTATCGACGGCGTTCGTCTCAGAAGCCGGACGGAGTCAGGATGTTCATGTCTCGGTGTTTGAGCTTGTGGGGCCGAGCTCCCTGCCGCCGGCCCTCCACCGTGGGGATCTCCATTTTGGGTGGGGACACCCTCTGGGGGTTGTCAGCCAGTCGCGTGGCCTGCGACTTCATCACCTCCATGGGGGTCGGCTTCTGAGCTCCACGATACGCCTGGATGGCAAAGCCTGCTGGGAGAAAAACGCAGCAGTCAGCATATGCAAAAACTCAAATTAGGTCATCTTTCAGTCCAATAGCATTATTTTAGACAGAAAAATCTACTTTGGACTACATTTAATAAAGAAAAAAATTTTTTTTTAGGAAAATTATCAATAACTTAAAAAAATTAACTGAAGCATCTTTTCTAGATTGTTTTAATACAAATTTCAAGCAACTTCTAATTTGTCATCAATGGTGTTCCGTTTCCTTCAGGTATAAATACAATACCACACAGAGGCTTGCTTATTTTAACCACTCTTCAAGATGAGAAAGACAAGAGAACCTGCCCTTTAAGAAAGGCAGATATGTCAGAAACAGATAAAGAACTAGTTACTGCCTCCAAACCACACATCTCTACAGACTATCTGGAACTGCTTTGCACAGAAGAAAGTGAGCGTTTTCTTAAACAATTCATGTAGGTCTCAAGTCACTTATTTATAGAGCTGTTTAAAAACAACCAAAGCTGATTTAAAAAAAATTATACTGTTCATCCAAGATTTATCTCACTGAAGCAGCCAAACAAAGGATAAATGTAACACTGAATGTCATCTGCATAGCAGTGGAAAAGCTATGTTAAGTTTGTTTTTCCTTTGGAATTTAATTTATTTGAATTAATTAATTTTTCATTTGGGATTAACAAAGTATTTTTTAAATTATATTGAATAAAAAAATAATCCCCAGTGGCAATAAGTATAATAAAAAACAGCATTGGACCAAAGACGGAGCCTTGGAGGACTCCAGAAGACATCTGAGCTGCAGCTGAGGAGAAATCAACTAATTAGATTGGAAACACCCCAACTGGTTAGGTAAGATTCAGACCATGGAAGGGTTGTGGTGGCCATCGCAGAGCAGAACTACAGGTCAACATTATCAAACATAATATTCAGGTCAAGGAGAACAAGTACTGTAGCAATCATAATCATGGCTTTCAGCGGCATAATGACCCAGCATGTGGTCAAATCAAGACAATTGGTTCATCAGACACAAAGTCAGTGTTCATCCAATACCATCTCAGCCTATAGACCTAAATCCTATATTAGACCTCAGAGATTAGCACAGGAGAGGACCCAGGACAATCTGAATATTGTACAAAGAAGAACAGTCAAAGATTGACTTACTCTATTCTTATTTAAATGCATTGTTGTGCTATGTTATCTCAGTGCTGAAATTATACATTTCTAATCCCCGTGTTTACCCTGCAAATAGTGCATTTTTACTTGCTTTGCACTTTTGCAGCAATTCTTGTTTTAAAATGTCTATGGCTAATTAAAAAAAAAAAAAAAAAAACTTATTCTGAATTTAACAAATTTAAAATCCCTCAGGAAGATAAACAAATCTCAAATAATCCCAAACACATCCAGAAGAGATTATTCCCTGACAACCTACCTAGAGTCATCCTGGAGGAGAGTTTAGGTCTCCAGTTCAACCATTCCAGATGCAAACATCTAACAGCAGCTTCTCAGCAGTGTCTGCTGGTGTTCATGTGTTTATGTAGAGGGAAATTCTGCGTCACTCTTTGCAGAGGCCAATGACTGACAATCTGAATGTCGATCAGTGTTTACTGCTAGTCTGAAGGTCCTGCTTTCATCCTTGAACCCAGAATGTGGCTGTGAATCTGGGACAGAACCTCAATCTACTGTTAAACCACAGTTTATGTAGGTTCAGGGCCTATTTAAGACCATTATGAAAACAATTTAAGATCTGTATCATGACAGAAATGTACAAAAAAACCCTGAATATTTTAAATAGTAGTAATGCTTAGCTGTTTTGCACTGAATGAACGTATGGATAGGCAACAGAAGTGAGTCAGAGGCTAAGACGAACATCCTCCAGCAAACAAGTGATAAACTTACACTACTTTGCTAGATAGCACATGCGTGCTAGCAGCTAGTTAGTGGTAGCCTCAGAAAGCAATGAGGATGTCTGCGCACGATTAAACGTTTGCTCGAAAGCAAAATCCTGCAAGAAAAATAAACCACGTAGAACGCACGACATCACAAAATTGAAGACCTGTGATTAATGTAATTAAGGCCAAATGCATATCATTACCTTCTTAATATAATGGTCAATTTTTGGCAAAACTAAAAAAATCACCACCTCTTTCTTCCCAAAAGATGTTTAAGACAAAAGAAAAACAAACAAAAACAAAAATAAGACCATTATTTTTAACAGGGTGGCAATATTTTCTACTGAATTTATGACATTCTAAGGCCTTAGTTTTAGATACACAGACATAGGACTGACTAAGGATGCATGAATAGATCACTCATGCTGGATAAAATGAGTTTGTGTTGCTAGAACTGGTTTCTGTTTGTATTTAAGCATTTGCAGGCCTTTGCCGTTACCTGCAGCAGAACCATCTGACCCCATGTCAGAGACTGAACTCTGGACAGGAAGTCGAGGCCCAAACACGCCCCATCGCTCGACCACTCCACCTACGCCTGGATCTCCCGCCGCTCCTCCTCCTCCCATGTCCACACTGCTGTTAGAGGAGCTGATGCTGACCTCTGACCCCGTACTCCCGAACCAGCCTCTGCAAACCAACACAAACAGCATGTCAGCTTTCAGTCCCTTATCCAGGTCACGCCGATGCACAGAAGCGGGGCTCAGACCACAGAAAGCAGGAAGCTGGAAGCTGCATGTGTACCTGCGCTGCTGCTTCGGTGAGCTGTGCGGAGTGTTTGATGGAGTGGACTGGGCAGAGGAGGATTTCTCTTCTCTGGCCTCCAGGCTTTGGATCTGCAGCTTCTACACAACAACACAGAAGTATCTGTTATGTAACATTGCTACATCTGATACAAATCTTTGCCAAAGCATTCATAGCCTTTGGACTTTTCCACATTTTGGTACATTACATAGCAAACTTTAATGGATCTTCTTGGGATTTTATGTGACAGAGCAACTCAAAATGATATGGAAGAACAATGAAAGATGATTTTTGATTTTTTTTATTTAACATTCTGACAGTGTCTGCTTTTGTTTTCAGAACCTGAGTCCATACTTTGTACATGAATATTTTGCTGAGATTGAAATCTGACAGACTCCTGTTTGCAAAATATGTTAAACTCAGTCAGATGGTGAAGATAGAATCTTGGAAGAGCAATTTTGCAGCTTCTAAATTTGATATAGGTTTGAACTTTCAAGCTATCCCCCATAATATTTCTGGATGTATGTTTAGGCTGTCTATCCTACTTGAAGCTGATCAAGTCTTTTGCAGCCTCCAACAACAACCAGGGGTCTGAACACAAATGTGCACCGAGACTTATTTCATAATACTTGAAAACTATGCATTATTTACCTTCCACTCCACAAGGAGAATTTCAAAAGCAAGCAGATGAATTCAAATAATAATAGTTCAGACCAGGCAGAAAATACTGCTGGAGTTGCATTTTTCAGCTTTGCTAAAGATAAAATACTTAATCAAATTTGGATAAGTAAACTCCAACAGGGAAAAAAAGGAAGGAAAATAGAGGAGGATGTTACTACAGATCATGACACAAAAAGATGAGGAGTTATATTGTATTTAATTTAACCCCATAAAGTCTTACAGAATCTCTCCATATTCAAAAAATGCTTCTTCCATTTCCACTAAACACTCAACCGCCTCGAGTCAGAATGTAATATCTGCCCATGACTTAAACACTTGCCTGACAGAAAAGTCCTGCAAAATAATAAACTACATAGAAAATACCTCTGCCAAGACAAAATTTAAGACCTGTAATAAACATATATAAGGCCAACTTACATGTTTTTGGATACATTCAAGATATTTTAAGGCCTTGATTTTGGGTGCATTTATTTAAGACATTTTTAAGGATGTGCGGTCACCCTGTTTATGTGATCTGCAGCTGTCATTGGTTAGCTGGCCTTTAAACCCAGCATATAAATCACACTATTGGCTCCTCATGTTTTATTACTGATGTGCTGATCTCACCTGGAGGGACTCGGGGACGCGGTGGTGGTGTCTCGTCTCCTCCGCTGTCAGGCCTTTGTGTGGAGTGTAACTGGTGTCGGTGAGGCCCGCCGTCTGCTCAAACTTGTACATGCTTTCGTGAGTGTGCTCTGAGGGCGGACAACAATACATTCACTCTGCTTGATGGCAAAATCTACTTTCATGTCTTAATCAAATAATCTGATTTAGAAAATATTGAGATAGCATGGAGTACTTTCTACCCTAATGAAGGATCGTTACGTAGATTATAGGAGTTCTAACTTACTGGTGATGAGAGAATTCATGATGATGGACGAAGCCTTAGTTTTCACCACAGCTGGAGCCTTGAAGAGGCCCCCATCCGGCCCGGCAGCCTGTTTGACGGAGCCACCTTCATCCTCCTGTAAGTTCAAACAGTCACAATGAAAGTGGACCTGTTGGGAAACGATCAGGCGTAGAAATGGAAACCGTGTTTTACCTCAGCCAGCTGGGAGAACTTTCTCTCTGGTATTACAGGCCGCCTCCACAGGTTGTTGATGCTGATGTCGTGGGGCGGTGTGGACATGGGGGCCTCCAGGTTGTCGTCGTAGCTGATGGCCCGTCGAGTCATTCCGACGGGGAGTTTCATCCCACCCATCCCAGAACCCTCGATGGCTGCAGAGATAAGTTCATATTTTCTCCTCTTTCACTGTGATATTACTTCATCTCCAGAATGGAGAAATTTCACCGAAGTAAAACGGCTCCGAACAAAGTGGACAAAAGCTTAAAGTTAACATTACTCTTTTTTTGTGCTTGGAGTTGTTCTTAAAGTATTTAAAGGGACTGAATCACTTGAAAGAAAAAAACTTAAACTTCTGAATAAAGGCTCTAAAAATAGGAAAATATCCAAGACTTTTTGTTCCATTCTTTTAAGCTAAGAAATAAGCAGGGAAATTGTCTCCGACGCAGAAAATGTTGGGATGATGATTTTCCAAACCAAAATCCTCAAAAACAGAAATGGTATCTGAAGCTTATCTGGATGACCTCAAATGACAAAAATGTGAAAATGATAAAATGATGTCTCCTTAGAGGAATATTAATTTGCTATAAGCAGACAGATTAAAAATATTAAGCTTCTGTCTATTAAGAGTTGATAAAACTGTGGTGAACATGGACCTGAAATAAGTCACTGATTTTCCTCAAAGAGTTTGAACTTTTATATGATGAATTGGTTTATTTACAAATAAATATATATATTTTAAAATCAATTATGAAAATAAAATGTTAAAAGACAAATTTAAGGTTAAAAAATTTATTGAAAGTAAAGCAAAAAAAAAAAAAAACGCTACAATACTTAGTTTATAAATTGGATTTAACAAAATTTAAGGAAAATTCCATCATAGAAATGATCTCATCTCCATTTGATAACTTAGCTTGAGACAGACGGACCTTATCCTTCCTAAAATAACTGGTTTTGCTTGTTTTATTGGGTGTCCTGACCACAGAACAATTTAAAAGCAAAGTTTCAACGTATTCAGTTACACATTAAATTATTAATACTATCTGGTGACATGGAATATGTTTCAGTTAGGAACATAAATATTGTCCAGTCACAGGAAAATAAAGTTAATAGTTGGTTTAGGTATGAGGTTGCAGGCAGTTGCAGCTGTAGGTTCATATGAGGTGCAGAAGCAGTTGCCAAGTTTTAAAGCTCAGATCTGAGGCAGTTTTTCTGATAGCAGATACAAACATTAACAGAGCAGAGAATGACCTGTGGTAAATTTCTGCAGAAAGGAGTAGTCATGTTCAGTAAGTCAATTAAAAATGTTTTCAGACCAAACCAAAACTTGCATTTGTGACTAATATTTTTTTAATCATTTTATGCAGGTTCATATTTCTTCTTTAGTAACCTTAACCTAATGTGAATCAAATGAGCCTTTATTGTTTGGCTTTTGTTACATATGACATATCTTAAAAAAAATACAAATAATAATAAAGTTACTGAGCATGGGCAGAGCACGTACTGATTATCAATTTAAAACTGACCTTCATTAATCCATATCAGTACTCACCTGGTAAGTCACCAGAACCAGACATAGCTGCAGTTAGTTAATAAACAAGTTGAGTCAGGGGAGAACCTGAAAGGAAGAAAAGGAAACAGAAAGAGAGGCATTGGCTTATATCTGTTTGATTTCCAAACTGAAATCAGACCCATTTCTGTTTAGAAATCACACTGTATTTCTAAATAAACCATAAGTATTAGACTTATGTAATAAATCTAATACTTAGACTTGTTACAGCAGTACAATCATGTCTGAAAATGTTTGTAAAAACAATGATTTTGAATAAATTAAGTAAAGTTATTCAAAATGCAAAGTCTTGTTGACTCTGTGCAAACCCCTTCTGGCACAAGAGCAACATTCTGCTATACTACTACACAAGGCTGGAGAATAAAGACACAATGAGCTTTGACCTTAGTGCAATATAGGGCTACAAATAAATACAGAAATAAACATTTTATTGCCCAAAATGCAACAACACAGCATTCCTTTAGCGAACGCTAGATGAATAGTAGCAAAAAATGCATAAAGATATAAAACTGGATGCTGCTGCATATTAAAACTTCCTACACATCATTACCACAACTTTCATTCTTTCAGAAAAAACAAATTCCTTACATGGGACTTTTGTATTTCAATATTTTTCACATAGGATACATATTGTGTTTAAGAGACGTACCTGTTGCTCTGACTTGGGTTAAAAGGAGTGGAGGTAATTGTTATACTGGTCTGTCGGATGAACACAAACGCCTCTGGCAATGCATTGTGGGATAGTAGCAATGCCACTGACGCAACTGAGGAGACTGCACAGAACAAAAGTGAGTCGTTTCATTGCATAAATCCTGCAGAGAACAACCAACCACTCAGTGTTTCTCCCTTAGAGCCAACAGCGAAGCAGACAACCAGAGTATGGGCAGCAACACACAGGGAAAAGATTGAAAAAGATTGTAGGGAAAAGATTGAGAAAGCAGATGGAGGAAGTGGAAACGAGTTTCCTGTCTCCCAGTTCAGCCTTGGCAGACAAAAGACTAAGTTCACATGAAAACCCGATGACGACAAACTCGATGAAAAATGGTTTTAACGACAAAAATTCAACTGCTAAAGACTGTCTCGATTTTTGGTAGCTTGTTAGAGTTCCAGGGAAATTAATTATTGCTTTGAAATACAATTGTATGCAACCGGTTAGTTGGCCTTCCACTATTCTTGATGTAAAAACTTCATAAAAACTTTGCTAAATAAACATTCCCAGTAAGAGGTTGAGAACAAAACAGCAATCACAATGTAAGGAATTTATCTTTGGCTTCACAGCCATGTTTTTATTTTATTTTATTTCCTTTTCATCAATTATTACATTCTGCTGTGGTTTCTATTGACCCCTTTCTCCCCCAGTCTAATGCCTTTTGTATTTTTTCTTTATTCATTTTTAACTATAGAAAAAATTTTATGAGGAATAAAAAGGTATTAAACTTTTTATTAAGCTATCTTACTATTAAAATCCACTTTTTATTGTCTAAAAATATGGATTTTTTTCTTGGGTCAGTTGCTATTGGAAACACTGCTGCCTTGGAGCAAGAAGGTCTGGTGTTCGAATCTCGACATGGGGTCATTCTGGATGGAGTTTGCATGGTCTCCCTGGATACTCCTGCTTCCTCTCTGAGTAAACAACCAATAACTAGCCTTCATGTGGGCCAAATTACATCCAAGTGGGTCCAATCTTTCACAAACTGTATGTTAAGAAACGGGTGACACATTTCTTGCATAACCTTGCGTGGAGCCAACAATGAGGCAGCAACTCAGATTGCAGAAGACAGAAGATCCAATAAAGCGTGACATGGCATAGGAAGCTGGTGCCGATAATAAACCGTTATGAAACAGGATCACTGCAGCCAGGCTTTAATGTGCCTCAAATTAAAGACATGTTTGGTTCAACATGAACCAAAAAAAAGAAGAAAACAAAAGACAACAAACTTGAAGGTCCTGACAGGGTCATCTGCTTTAACAATCCACAACCAGACTGCATTCAAAAAACAGCAAGAAGAAGAAACTTTGCTGTTATTGCTTCAGAGCTCTCGTTAAATTTCCGTTTATTTGAATTCTATCTAATGTAGCCGAGATTAGTTATTCGTCGTTTAAAAATATTGTCAAGCGCTCGCCTCTACGAAGAAAAATCTGATTTAAAACATTTGTTGTTGGGCATCGACAATATAACTAGACTCGAAAATTATATTTTAACCCACTCAAAAATTAAAATTAACTGGCAACGCCGCACAAGACCGACAACAACTGACCATTTACGTTGCAAAACGTCGTTTTTGAGCGCAATTTCGTTATTGTTCTGCGCAGAGAATAGCGGAACCTCCGCAACGCTGTGCTGAAAAGCAGAGTACATCAAACAGATAGTAGGCAAATATGTCTGAAAACGGCATTAATGGCGCATTTTGCATAATTCTCTCTCACCTGAAGTAACAAATGTATCAAAGCAGAGACGCAGACGTCGTTAATACGCCGGTTTCGACTCGTAGGCTAGCCTTACAACAAAGCAGCTGGGCGGCAGCCATTATTGTGTTTGCAGACGGAAAAGCTTCCTCATGCACTGCAGGTTTGGTTAGTCTCGCTGAACATCGCGAGAGGAAAAAAACGTGTGCGTGTCTTTTAGCTTTTAACCTAGTTAGTTGTGAGATCTGCTCCGCATTAAAAGACATAGGGTATGAATTATTTAAAAAAATATTAAAAATATAACTTTTAATTTCGACAATATTTTAAACAGAAACAGGTTTATGCGTCAAAGCTGTTTTAAAAATATTTCCCATACAAATTTCTTTGGGTTTCGTTTTTTTTGTGTGTCACATATAATGTTTCAGATAATTAAAATATCTGAAACATTTAAAATGCCCCCTTGCTAATTAATCATGATTAATCTTTATTTTAGTCAGTTAAATGCCTTACAGAGGCCTGATTATTGCCTTAGTCTGAAAATGAATGCTTCTCTATTTACCTTTAACATGCGGCTGGCACAACTGATTCACCACATACAGTTAAACGATATTCTAGTAGTACTATTCTACTCTGATTTGAACAAAACATAAAGTAAAATAAGGATCATAAATAAGTAGCAAAATATAAAACATTATAGAACAGATGGTAAACAAAGTCACGGACATCCTTCAGAGTGAAAAATACGCCTAGAAAAGTCATTTTTAAATATTTGGGACTGTTGTAACTTGACATGAAACAGACTCGCCAACCCAACTTCCTTAAAATCTTTTAAATGCTGCTCTTCATCAACTCTTTTTGATAGTTTTCAATGTCAATAGAGTCTTCTTCAAATTGCAGCAATACAGACTGCTACAAAATATCTTTCCTGCCAACAGCAATCAGCCATCTACAATCACTCTTTGAAGAATCTGAATTGATGAGCTACAGCATTTAATTTTCCTTTTGGATCAATACAGTATTTTTTAATTACTGTATTGGCAGAGAAAAAGTTTCCCATATGGAAGTCCGAAACTGACATAGTTAAGAATGAAAACAGAAATATAATGTCGCACCAGTAGTGTAAGTTTTAAAAGGCATTGTAAACTGCCTTTTAGTTTACAAGTAGGTGGCAGCATACATGTTATATGCATTATTTGCAGTTCAATTTCTCTGATGCGTCAGTGCGTGTGTTCGTCAATGAAAGTCATGGAAACGACGTTAGCGTTCTCAACCCTATAAATGACGCGGACCTTCTGAGTTCTTTCCCCTTTGCTACGGGACTTTTGAGAGAGACGCCTGAAGGAGCCTTTACAGCCTCGGAAGGTTTGAGCTTGTCGAGAAGTCTACTTTGCAAAACTTACGGAAGAAGCGCTTGCTGAAATACGCATTTGCTGAAGAAGTTCGTGGATAAAAACCCAGCGAAAGACCGTTCCTGACCAGGAGAAGAACCAGCAGGGTGACCAGCTGAAAGGTTAATATCATTATTCTACTATTTTTAATAAACGAAAGCAAGTTTTGACTGAAATATTAGTGACTTGTTTAGTTTATTTTGTGCTTGTGTGTGTTTTTAAAGAAATACTGACTGCTATAGAAAAAAAGACAAGTAGCATTCTTTGCTAGCATAAGTCTTTCTTAACTAATGAGCCTTTTTATCAACTGAATTTCGCTGGAAATGTCAGGAATGTTAAACTGTGGTGTAGTGATTTAATAAATATATGTATTTTACTTAATTATAGTCAAATTGGTTAAATTCATGGAAAATTATCTTTTTTGACCGTTATTTTTTGAAAAATGCCGCGATAAACACTCAGTTTCCATGGATACGTTAAATACTTAATTTAAAAAAAAACATTTAAAAAAATAGGATTTACCCTAATAATAGCCTATATTTTAATTGTTTAGTTTTATTATTTTTCAAGGTATTGATCAGTTTTATATAGATACATTTTTAGCATAGCCAGGAAACTTAGGTGAAATGATTTGAAAAAACAGAAATGATGATATTTAATCTAACAGGGTTGACTTTGGTGTTCAATTCTTTGAAATTTTGTTGACTTCTTTGAAATACATAGCTTTAATAGATTTCTTTTACATTTGTGGGGTGAAACAAATTTGTGAATTAATCTAAATTGTTTTGTGACTTATGTGTTAGCATATTGACATTTGTGGATAAATGCCTGGGATATTAACACTAGTGTTTGAGAAAAATTGTTATGCTGGTTTCCCAGATTTCTGTCCAATTCTTGGCCTTTACTCTTTTTTTTTTCTGAAAAATGCCCTGACAAACATACTTGGTTTCCATGGTGATCACATCAGACTATCTGTTTATTATACACTCAAAGATGCTTTACATAAGATTTCCATTCATGCACACATTCACACACTGATGATAATAAGCTAATGGATTGTAGCCACAGATGTTATATCCTGTCAGCAATAAACTCCAGCTAAAGGTGAGAGAAGTGTCTTGCTCAAGGACACAACGACAGAGACGGGCCATTGCAGGACAAACTCCTACCACTGTTGCCCCAGTAAAAAGCATTATAAGTGTGTGTATATTAATGATAGACCATTAATAGGCACTGAATTGTGTATAGTCGTAGTGATCATCAATTTTGGAAAATGCCAGTAATGCTGAATGTAGTTGTTTTGGTTTGAAAGAAGTTTTGGAACCAGCTTTTTGAAAACGTGGTATATCTTGTCTCCTTGGATACATTGATTAAATAACAACACAACTTTATTCTTAGAAAAAAATCTTTACAGAACAATCAATGTGTGAAGGTTGATTTCACAAAGTTACTATATTATTTATTGTAATTACTCAAGACCAGAAAAACAGTGTTTCGCTCCATTGCATTTTAGTGACATATCATTTTCAGTAGTTACTTGAATATTATCAATAATATCTATTGTTAAAATTCAATAGAAAAACAATGATCTCGGTTTCTGTTAGTCCAGTTGTGATTCATTTGTTAGTTAAAATTTTGGGGGAATTGCGGTGATTTACACTGCTTATCTGGTTTAAAAAGTTATTTCTGGTTTTAGAAGATCTGCTTTGTTTTATTCAGATCTTTGGAATAAGAAGTCAGTTCCTGGTCCACTTTTCAGAAAATGCCTCAAAAACACATTTGGTCTCCTTGGATACGTTGCTTGAAATAAAACCTTAAAACTTGAATATTAGAAAAGTTTTTAGATATATATTTCTCCTGTATTATTTCTAAGTAGTTTAGTTTCTTATTATTTAAACTTATTGTTTATTTTTACTTTTAGAGAATCCGTTTTGTTGATATTGTTTGCCTCCATGGAGACAAAAAATATTTTATCATTTATTAAGAATGATAAAATGTACCTGTAGTATCAAAGATTTGTGAGGATGGCTTGTTGTAGAAGGGCAAACTGAGAAACTTGTTGCAGGGTTTTATTTTATTCACACTAATGGCAAAATCTTAGATTACAGCTTTTAAAAAGTACTAAACACAATATGTTGCTCTTTAAATTATGTTTCCAAATGTTTAAGAGGTTATGGTTAAGGATGAATTACCAATAAGTCTAAATTTGATTTATTGTCTTTAATGATTGATTGGTGACAAGATGAAGCTGCAAGTTTGTTTGAGGGGTGATGATCTATACATATTTGATCATTGAGTTTTAGAGTGTATCCTGGTTTTTATGTAAAATTGTGTTTTTTGCTGTTTTTTGTGACTAAAGGTAAGCTTTATTTATTTCTTAAGTACTGTTCTTGTTGTATAATCACATCTGGCATAACAATAATATTTTTAATTAAACATATTCAAGAAAAACAAACACATTCGCAAACCTGGGTTATTGTATTGTTAGTATTTCAGTGTTCCATCTAAACATTGCTTTGGACTTTTGTGAAGGTCAAGATACTGAATTATAGCTTGTTTTGCTTTGTTTCTTTCTTTCACAGCCCGTACCATGGCGCGTATAGTGGCGCGTGCAGCGGATGGATACCCATTGCTGGAGGGACGTCCAGACAATGGTAAGGAACACGGTAAGGTGTCGTTAACTGAAGCCAACATGGTTTCTGAAGGCCATGGAGAGGAGTATAGTTCACGTCCGCGGTCTGTGGACAGTTCTACCAGCTCCTCTGGTAGCTCTTCTACCAGCTGTAGTTGTAGCTGTACTACCAGCTGTAGTTGTAGCTGTACTACCAGCTCCAGTGATAGTTCTTCTACAAGCTCCAGTGGTAGTTCTTCTACCAGCTCCAGTGGTAGTTCCTCTACCAGCTCCAGTGAAGACAAGGTAGGTAATGAAGACCAGGATGATTTTAAATCCCGAGTTCGGGTTGTCCAGGTCGTTCAACCAAACATTAAATTCTTGTGGGGCATCGGAGTGCTTGAGCAGTCATTGAAACATCGGAATCGGCTGGCCTCCGGTGACAGTCTGACAGTGGACTGTGCCGATGCTGTGCCACCGCTGCTTGAGATTCTTCCGCCACATTTCCAATACATTAAAGTCATCAGGGCGGCTCAGAAGCCTCAAGAAGACAAGGCTCCCTGTGCTTCACTTGAATTCACATCTGGACTTGACAAACAGGAAGAGCCAATTTTGCGTCCAGAGGACTCCAGACCTATCGGTACCCTGCAACATCTCCAGGTAGGTTTGAAAGAGGACGCGGCTTCTTTGACTTCTGGCCACGCCAGGAGCACTACACAGAGGACAAAGGAGAGTGATGCTAAAGAGCAGCCCCCAGCCAAGAGGACGAGGGACACTGTTGATGAAGAGGACCCTCCCGCCAAGAGGACCAAGTATAGTGATGACCCCAGTTTGGACGAAGCCACTCAAACCATCCTCAGAATTATGGCATGTGATGAAGAATCGGGAGACCAGCCCAATCTGTCAACCTCTCTGTTCATTCCCGACCAAGATCCAACTTTGTCTTCCCCTGACTTCAGTTTCTGCATGGAGACTGAAGGGGACAAAGAAGAGGAACCAGTACCTTCAACATCTGGTGGAATTACAGCAAGAGAGAGTTCTGTGTGGTTTAGACCTTTCTACAAATTAAGTGACTCTAATTAGAATGGGATCCGTAAAAACTGAAGACCTATTTGGGAAGTCACATTAGGACATCATCATTTCTCTGCTGTTTTTTATTAAAGCCAAAGGCTTTCTAGGAAGCCTGTGGAAGCCTTAGGCAGCGTCTTGCACCTAAGGCTTTTCTTTATCCCGTTGCTAGATTGAACATTTTAGATGTTAAAGGTTCTGGCAGGACTGAGGAAGCCTTAGGTAGCGCCTTGCGCCGGGGTTTTCTTCATCTTTGTGTTTTCCTCTCAACTCCCCCATGTTTCAGGGTGTAATAGTGGTGCTTCCCTACACAGTGCTCTCCAATGTAGTAAATTAATGTATTTTAATGTATAATTCTGTTCCTCTACTAATCCACTCTTCCAGTTTTTAATCTTTCAGGTTTTAGCTGATCATCGCTGGATCCTTTCATCATTGTCCATGTGGTTCCTGCCTTCTGGATCCCTTGTTTTTCACACCGTTTGTAAGTTTTTGCATTCCACTTTCAGATGATACTGTTTGCCTCCTGCTGGTGGCAGATCTCTGATTCTCTGATCATCCCAGGTTGGATCTCGTCAGTATGTAAACCTCCACCTTCAACACCACCAGTCAGATGGAGGAAGATAAGAGAACCCAGTTGAAAAAAAATGTAAGGACATGAACTTTTACAGAAGAAAAAGTGTTCCACTTGCAGGAGGTTGAGGTCAATATTCACATCTATTTCGTATTTTCTGCTGTACTTTCTCCTCACTGACACTTTTGTTTTGTACTTTTTTTTTATTGAGTCCTTTCATAACTGCAGAACTTTGATGAGTTTGTGCTGAAGGAAGGAGGATCAGGAACAAAGCAGAGGACCTGCTGATCTACTGGTTTGAGTAGATTTTATAAATGGTGAGGGCATGATTATGAATTGATCATAAAGTCTGATTCAATCATCTATTATTTAGACTAAATGTGTGTCTGATCATGTGTTGGTTCACTAGCATGACTGAAACAAGTCAGCAGCACTGGACCAATGAGGAGAAAGAAGACACAGAGGAGACGCAGAAGATCCTTCTGGAAATCCAGAGAAGATTCCTGCTGGACCAGGGGAACAGCTGAGAGACAGAGATCATATGGAATGGATCCTCATCAGCCTGGAATCCTCCACCTTCAACACCACCAGTCAGATGGAGGAAGATAAGAGAACCCAATAAAAAAAAAAAGTAAGAAAACCTACTTTCACATGGCTAACAATTTTAAATATAGATGAAATTGAGGTCAAATTATAAAACTCTTCTTTCTTCTGTCCATGTATATTCGATTTGTTAACCCTCTTGTATTTTCTCTTTATTTCATTTCTCCGTCAACTCATGTCACATAACTTGAGTTGACCAACAATTAAAGAAGAAGACCTGCTCCACCTGGTAATCTACTGGTTGTAACAGATTGTGGAAAAGGTGAGGACATGATAGTGACTTGATCAGAAAGTCTCTTTCAATCACATGTTATTTACATAGATAAAGGAATATGTGTCTTATTTTGTGATGATTCTCCAGCATCAATGAGACAAGGCAACAACACTGAGCCAATCAGGAGAGAGAAGACAGAAATGATGGAGGAAACAGAAAAATCCAGATTAAATTAAGAAGAGTTTCCTGTTTTCCTGTTACCTTTTGAACCTCTTTCTGACAGCACATGGAGTAAGACCTTTATTAATAAGCCAAGCTCCTATGATAAAAAACCCCCCCCAAAATCTGTGAACAACAACATTGTGTAAAACTCCCCAGGTCACACTGTGAGGCGCTTTATGTGGTTTGGTGTTTCTGTTGAGGGCCTCAGAGAGTTTGCTCACTACACCGACTCCAACCAGATCAGCCCGGCGCACATGGTGAGAAGAACTGCAAGTGCTGTTATTGTTACAGTAAAATTACGTTACTGAATTGCTGCCTGCATTCTAGCTACACCAGGGGAAACTATTCCAGCTGTTCGGTTCAGATTCGGGGTGTGAAGCTGGGCGATGCGGGCCAATATCACTTCAGGTTTGAGACAGACCAGCCGCTGGGGAGATGGACCTGACCTGACACCATGACTCTGGATGTAACAGGTAAAGCTGCTGAGACATCTCAGCAAAGTCTCAGTATTTAATGACGTGTGTTTGTCTCTGTGTTTCTCAAATTTGTTCTT
>CAEFZY010017158.1:0-23023 GCA_903066815.1 Brachyrhaphis roseni
TGCCGCACCACCAGACTCTCCAACAGTTTCATCCATCAGGCTGTGAGGATGCTGAACTCCCTCCCCTCAGCATCAAAGCGGCCAAGAAGATGAAGAAGAACCCAGAACCTTGCACAACTGCCCTTCCTCCTAAGCCAGAGGGCAAACTCTGCACTTCTGCCACTTTTTAGTTGTATATTTTTTTATATATTTATATATTATATATGTTTTAGTTGTATAACTTTTTAAGTTGTATATCTAGTTATTGTACATCTATTTAATTGCATAGGATAATTTTAGTTAGACTGTGCCTCTTATTGTTATTGTATCACCGTGAGAGCGCGAGAAACGTCATTTCTATTCCCTTGTATGTCTGGACATGTAAGAGGAATTGACAATAAAGTTGAAAGTTGAAGTTGAAGTATAACCTCCAGAACCAGAACCTTCACTGTGTTCTACTGGGTCTGGTACCTTGGCGAAGGCCTTGGTGCAGGACGGACAGACAAAAGGTTTCTCTCCTCTGTGTCTCCTCTCGTGGTCCTTCAGGTGAGACTTGTGTTTAAAGGCCTGCAGAGAGAGACAAGTTAGAGACGACTGACCTGCAGGTTCAATATCTGCTGCCCTCTACTGGTCCCTATTGCCCCTCTACTGGTCCCTATTGCCCTGTACTGGTCCCTATTGCCTCTCTACTGGTCCCTATTGCTCCTCTACTGGTCCCTATTGCCCCTCTACTGGACCCTATTGCTCCTCTACTGGTCTCTACTGCCCTCTACTGGTCCCTATTGCCCTCTACTGATCCGTATTGCCCTCTACTGATCCCGGACCACACCTCTCCTCCCAAGGAGTCCCTCGGGGTCTGTTTAGGCCCCCTACCTCTAAATAAATCAATTAGGAATCTATTTCTTCTGTCTGCAGACGGTTCAGCTTCATGTTGCAGAAAGTCAAAACCAAACCAGAGCTTTCCCATGATTCAACTTTTCTGAACGGTGACACCATCATCATCATCAATCTCCGGTGAGCTCACCTTGTCACACATCTGGCAGGCGAAGGGCCTCTCGTTGCTGTGGACTCGCTCGTGTTTCTTCAGGTCCGGAGCTCGAATGAACGACTTCCCACAAACGTCACACCTGTAGGGCTTGAAGCCCGTGTGGATCTTCAGGTGTTCTGGAGCAGACAGCAGGTAGGGGCGGAGTCAGACAGCCAGTTAGCGGCGGCGAGGAAGCAGGTGTGGTGGGTAATGTTCCCTCTAATTTTTCATGTAGCTGGGCATACACACAGCCTCCCTGAGCACACTGAGGACCACTGTGAGCAACATCAGGTGTGCGCACTCAGGGGCGCAACTACATATTAGCAGCTCAGTGCGGCTGTGCAGTGTCCGTCTCTAGGCAACCGTGACAACAGCGTCAGTTCGTGGGAGGGGGGGGGTCCTATTTAGGTCTCGCAACGACAATTTAGCTGACCTTAATATTTTCCGTGTTTTGTTTTGGTCATTATATTACACTAACAATCCTAACAAACGTTTTTGTTAGTGTGAACATTCATGAAACTCATGGCTAGATTACAAGTTAAAATACAAAACAACAATCAAAAATAACACACATAACATGATAAATCCAATTTGTTTTCTTCCAGTCTTTCTGCGTAAATATACGGAGTGAAAATAGATAGATGTTGAGATGTGTGATAGTTTGTCTATCAGACATTTATAGCAATACGGAATAAATCGCGTCCCGTTTTGGTTCAATACGGGCTGAGAAACAACAACCAGCTGTTATTTTAGCTTAAGCTAACCTGAATATTTACAACTCTCTTGTTGATACACTGACTTTACTTACCATAAAAATCTATCCTTGCGTGGACATGTCCAGCGGACCTCCGCGGACTGAAGTGCGTCCGAGTATGTTGGACATTTCCTACCTAGTAAATCTGCCCGGTGACACAGCGCATATGGACAAGGCACGTAAACACAATAGCATGCGCTGATTGGCTGCGTAGCGTAAGTGAACCGTATCGTATCATTGCCTGGTCACCTGTGACTCACTGAGTTAGATTGTTATTCGTCATTGGTCTAAAGTGATGACTGAGCTCAATGTATAGTTTTCGCTGGGTTTTATTTTATGCGCTGCAAAGATTTTATTGTGCGCAGAGACTGTGTGAGCAGTGCGCAATTGCGCAGGCGCGCAGTTTAGAGGTAACAGTGGTGCAGACATGTATACTACTAGAGGGACACAGGTATTTATATCTTTTATTTGAAGAGTGACTTTTACTTTCTTACCAGAGCCTTGCTTTTATCTGTGACTCTAAACATTGCCTCTTTTGTCACCCTTATGCTTCTTATGTAGGAGTTTTATTTCCTGGATCCAACAAACATGGTTTTAAAAACTCTCATCACCCAGTCTGTTATTCAGCAAAATTCTTATCAAAGCATTGGCTTAATATTCCGTCTTTAGAAATCATTTTGGCCACTCATCATTAATGCTCATTAGATCCTTCCAGATGTTTTCATCCCATCTACGCCCTCCCCTTTCATCAGTCTGCACCTGCTCTACAGCACACCTCACTCACACACTTCCCTTTTCTGCTCCCCCTTAAATGACCAGGACGGTTCTGAGCATTTTTATGTCTTCAAGCTAGGTGGATCACCATAAATAAACCAGACTGGGAAAGCAGCTGCTGTCCAATTTTCCTATTTGGGACAATCAATGATAATAACACTGAAGGGCTACAATACTTCTGAGAGATTAAACGCTCTCTCCCTTTCTCTCCCTACTCTCACACACACAGGCTCCTGTCCTGCTAATTGTTGGCTATTAGTCTGCAAGTCTGGGATTACATGTCTTATTAAATACAGAATTCCAAATGAGCTTCGTTAAACAAGAAAGTACTCCCAGTTTAATGAAGCTAATTTATATGGAAATTACACATAATACTGACGATTCAGCGGGACATTTATCCTCATTGGATGGAGGGAGGTAAACGAAAAATGTCTCACTCTGTCCCTGCTTTTTAAACTTATCTTTCCTGCGTTATGGGACCACCTCGAGAATATTCCAGCACTGTATGTTTGGGTTTAGGATGCAGCCATCAGCGAGCGCCTGTGCAGTGATGGAGAGCATGTTAGTGAACTCCTGTCCTTGCGCTAACCCTGCAGAGCTTCGGCCTGCCTTTCTGGTTCCCTCTGATCCATCAAGCTGTCTGATCGGCTGGAGAAAAGCCATTAGTCTGAAACAACACAATGCATGGGCTGGGAGCTGCAGGTGTCTCTTGTCTGTGCTGTGATTCTTCTTCAGCCTTCATGGATGTCAGATTTCCAATGCTCCAGCTGTCAAAAAACAGGAAGGCGTAGATTTTCTCTCTGAAAAACAGGATTATATCCAGATTAAGTTATTTTTCAGACCATTGTTGTTGCTTCTTTGGCCCTTCTGTCTGTGTGAGGGTGATGTGCAAAATATTTCTTCATAAAACAATGTTTCTGTCTTTCTGCCACTGAGTACTGATTTATTAATGCAGGTTTGTTTGCAGCTATGCCCTCAAACTGCCTCTGTCCCTCAGGCAAGCAGCTCCGCGTTGCCCCCTGGTGGTATTTAGGTAAAACAAACAGACGGCTGTCCACTTTTCCTTCTCAATTACTGACCTTTTAAACCCATCCCACATACTAGGCAAAGGTCGACACATCCTGGAATACAGCTGCATCAAAAAAATATTTCAGCAAATCTACTGAAAATGTGAAACTTGTAAACACAACTATATTTTACATACATTCATATTAAGTGTAATGTCTAGTGTCTAGTACACATGAAATAAAAGAAACTAACTTACAAACACCTTTTCAAAACATATTGAAGCTTGGTTTACATCAATATTTTTGTAATATTGACTAAAAATGACTATTTCACCTATAACATGGGAAACGTGTCTTGTAAGGGAAGTAATCTGCCACTCAAACTAGTACTTCTTAAAATATTAAGGAATTATTTACTTAAAACAATCTTCTATGACTTACTGAAAAGTTATGTATAAGTTAGTTTTGCCTTATTTCAAGTGTTCCAAGGTACTTGCACTAGAAACTAGAACAAAAAACTTGGTAAAATGTTATGTTTTTTTGTAGTATTGAAGATAAATATGTTATTTATGGCTTAGTTAATAAAAACCAAACATTTAGCTACTCTGAAAACATAAACATTGCTTAAAATGAAAAAATGAGAAAAAATTAAGCCCCACAACGTCATGAGGAAGATTGCTAACTTGACAGTTGTCCAACAAAGAGGTCACAGAAGGTCATTGCCAAAGCAGCAGACGTTCCCAGAGGGATGAAGGGGACAATTGAGTGGAAGAAAAAAGTACACAAGCGACAAGGGATAACTGCAGTCTGGGGAGGACTGTGAAACAAAGTCTTTTTGATACTTTGGGAAAGAATCAGTAATGAAATGACATATTCACAAGTAATTCAGGATTTCTGCAGTAATAATTTAGGGTGGCGTGTCATTATGCTGCTGGACTTGGTCCAATGCACCTCATACTTCCATCTGTTCACAACTTCATAAAACTGCTGATTTCATTTTCCAGCAGGACTTGGCGCCTACCAGTGTTTCCAAAGGTACCGACGCCTTTTGATCGATTTCCAAGCAAACTCCCCAGACCTAAACGCCACAGATAATCTAAGGAGTTTTTTTCTTTTTTTAAAGGGGAGACACCAAACTCAACAATGAAGATGAGCTGAAGTCCACTTTGAGAGCAAGCTGGGCTTTAACAACAGAGTTATTACATCAAAGACACAATACATTAATTTATGCAAAAGGAACCCAAACCAATCTGAATACATATGCTACAGTACGCATACATGCTTTGAGGTGGGGCAAAACTTTTGCGTGAACATTTTTTGTTTTGTTCTTATGCTTAGATTCACATTTCAAAATTTACATAAAATGGGCAGGAATGAACACACTAAACATATCAAACTGTGTAACTCAAAAAGCAAAAATATATGTACTTTCAAATGTTTTCTAGTTTATCAAAGTGAACCTGTAAATAACAGAGGGCTTCACAGCAAATGCACCAAGAGTGCCTCCTGCATAGAATATATTTTCCTCAATGGTCCATTTTAAAAACATGATTGTTCGCAACCATCATAATTTTCTGTGCACTTTGTGTGTGCTTCCATCAAGTTCCCATGGAGACCGATGAAGAGATCAGACAAAATTATGCTAAAAACATACGTTCAAGTTTTGGATAGTGAACAAAAGCTTTATTCAAACATGAAATAAAAAAAGTGACAGAAAAAAAAAAAACAAATAAGCAACAATTTGCATAAATATATATTTATATCTATCTATATATATTTTCAGAGAAGGTCAGAAGTGACATATTTCAAAAGGAAAATATATAAAAACATTATAAAGAAGCTGCAAATTAAAACAAAAATCTGGTACAATTAGGTGCAGTTCAGAAAGTACAATAAATGTGCCTCTTTAATATTTAGTGTTTTTATATATATATCGGGAGTGTTGAGGACTGAGATGCTCCACATACATTTATTTCCTTGCTGCTTTCTGTTTCAGTTTTCAGCAATCATGAAAATGCAGTTCAGTTTATATTTCACCAATAGCAGTGTTGTGGTGCGTAATGCACACAATGCAAAAAGAAACAAAAACAATAAACAAGAATTATTCTCCTTAGATTAAACTTAATGTTTTGTGTCAGAGTGAGGGGGGAAGTTTTACATTTTCACAGGGAAAAATCCACATACTAAACTCCTGCTCCAAAAAAACAAAACACCTCATTGTAACTATAAAAAAATGTGTAGTTGTGAAAGCTGCAATGTACATCTGCAGCTCAGTGTTATACAGCAGAGTACAACTTGCTCTAATAAGGCCATGATTTTACATAAACCAATAGGTTATATAAAGTTTACACTCATACCACAATGTGTATACACTTAACAATTCAGCAAGCATCATTCTATTTAAAAATAATATCCCAAACAACTCATAACATGGATGCAAAACAAATATTCACACGTGTATACTAAACAGTCAATTTGAACAGTTTTCCTCCCCTTAGAAAAATAGCTTAAAAATCTGACACATAATTAAGTACAGTGTACATTTCTCTCTTTTTTTAAATATTTTGCTTCTAAAATAGTTTAATAAGAGGCTGGTATATTACTCCACTGCTCTTCCTTTTCTCCCTTGATAATGCCACACAAATGTTACACAAATTGCTCTTAAAGGCAACCAAAACCCCCAAGTTGCTAAAGCTTGGATCCTCATGTTCTTCCTTGTACGCCGTTTTCTGGAAATCAAAGTAAACCAAGGTTTTAAAAAGTCACAGTTTCAAAACCACACAAGTTTCCATCATACTCGTCCTAAGATTTAAAGACTTTTCATTAAGATGCCAGATGAATGTCTGGAGTTACTGGAGTTTTCAGTGGCTGTTTACTTTCCCTTAGTTAGCCATTTGTAGTTTTTCAGCCATGGTGGGGAAACTACAGTTGGTTTGCTACTGGAGCAAAGATCTTGACGAATTTACCATCTTGTTATACTCCATATGCTACGAGTGTTTATCCCATATTTTCACACAGGTTAGTGTAAAATTAAAATAAATATGATACATAACATTAACATACCTAATAATTAAGGATGTCCTGATTGCTGATAATTTTGACAAAAATTGTTTCAACGCTTTGCTTCCAGAATAAATACGATAAATTTTGATATTTTTGTTATCAAAAATTTTTTTAAAAAGTAAGTCATCTGGGAGGATGTGACAATTAGAGGACATGCTGCTTGAAGCAGTTGAAAATAAAAAAAAATAGAAGTTAATCTGTTTAAAAAGAAATAGCTTTCGCTGTATACTCCTCAAGGAGAAATATTTAAACTGTAAATAATTTTTCTCCTGCAGCAGGAGAAAGTTTTTCTCCTGCTGCAGAAATGTTGTTTTTGGAGTTGCAAAATGTAATGCCATTGTTCACCATTGTGAGCAGAACACCATTAGGCAAAAAAGGCTTCAAAGCTAAACCGAAATGATCAACAAATAACTTCATGCAAACTAGCATCGTTTTTCAAGTTTTGTGGAACTAAATAGGGTTAATTTTAAAAAATGGCATGAAAATCATGCCATTTCCATGCCAACAGTAGATCGACACTAGATATCAATACGTATGTTATATTAAGGACTCAAAAAGTTTATTATTAAAAAAATAATAAAACCCAATCATAGAAACACCCATACAAACGTACGTTTCATCGGGACTGGGACGTCGCGAATTATAGATGTAATATATATTATTATTATTTTACAATTAGTAGGAATAATTGTTGCTTTTGTTTTTACAATAAAAGCAGATAGAGCATGTTTAACATTTGTGTGTTAATATTTTGAAACCATGGAATATTTAGGGCTATTATAACCAATCGATCTCAGTCTCTAAACTGTTAGCAGCCATTTAGTTCAGACTTTCCTGGGAAGGGACATCTTGTGCACAGAAACTTCATCCACAATCGTAAAGAGTGCATGGGCAATGCCAGGATCATTGAAAAGGCGAAGCAGGGAGACAAGAGCATGCCCCAAGTGGCAGGGCAGACACATTAAACACAGAAGCATATAGTATCGCACCAACCAAAAAAAACAAAACAAACAAAAACAAAACAAGAATCCACAATTCAGTGTTTTTACAGACAGAAGCATTTTGGGAGCCTTAGGCAGGTCGTACCAGAACAGATAAAAAGTATAATATCGGTGGTGAAAAGAAAGAAATAATAAAAAATATCCAACAACAGGCAGGAGTCATTGAACAGATTGTCACTTTTCCATGCTCCGCACACAGGCATGTTTTTTTTTCCTTTAAACAAGACAAGCAATAAACCATCATTCCCAGTTATAATTTACGAGCTAAACAACACTGTACACGCACGAGAACAAGTGCACACGCATACAAAACACAGTCCCTCACAAACACACCTCCCATTGAACCATGGGATGCAAGTTATGGTGTGAGCGGTAAATAGCTTGTCCCCTGATATCAAAGGGTTGCAAAAAACGCAAACAGAAGTAGTGATATAAACCCTCAGCATTTGTAAGGACACTTGAAGAAAGATTGTTTTGTTTGGATTGATTAAATGCAGTTGCTATGTACCACTGTGTTTGCTGGTTATAGCTTTTAAAAGCATATAAAATAATAACTCTGTTTATGACAAAAATAAATAACTGAAACATCTTGCAGCAGTTGTTAAAAAAGGTCACTTAATGTTTGTGTGTTTGTAGTAGTATGTAAAAGATGCAAACTCAACAGCACAAGGAAATAGCTGTAAAAGCCTTTAGCCTGAAACCATCATGCATTGCCATAGAAAAGACCAAAATGCATCCTCAGCAAACACAATTTCCATCATGCCAATATAAAGATTTAACTGTATACAAACAATACAGCATCACAAGTTAGATTACGGATTACTCTTGATGAGTCTCCCATCCTGGACGAACCCCCAATCCAGGTTTGAATACTGGAGTAGTGACTGAAATATTTAAGTGCCTCAATCCTGAAACATGTCGGACTTCAATGGCAGAGGCCGTCAGACAATGGCAGTAAATGTTCTGAGAGTTCAGCACAGGCTTTGTTGTTCACAAATACTTGCCTCTCATATTTCACTTTGCATCTTTTCCTGGAAAGCAGCAGAATGTTTAACAACAAGCCCAACACTTAAAATGACACCCTGTGCTGTTAATCTGTGCACTGAACACTTTATGTTCCCCTGAAGTTAAGTATTGGCTTTGTAAGGAATTATGAAGGGATTCCATGTGAAATTACTGAAGAAGTACTCCGTTTTTAAATTTTTTCCTAGGAGTGAAAAAGGACACTTCAAATAGCTAAATCCATCATGTTAAAGCGTCAAAACCAACAGTGCCCAGGCAACATCCCCATTCAGCAAACCAGAATGAACAATGAACACTTGCAGCTCACAGTAACACTGAAATTTTCAGAAAGGGGGTTTTTCAACCCCAGAGGGGGATTCATATAAAGGTTTCTTAGTGCGCAAAAATGTTTCATTTTCCCCAAAAGAGCAGCAGATGCATTTTTAGATTTTATAGGAAACAATGTTTCTTCTGACCAAACTTTTCTAAGAACTCTTGGAGAACCTATAGTTATAGGAATCCCCCATACAGCAAAGTAATGAGAAATACTACAAATTCTTTTTATTTTTGCTTGCATTTGCACTGCCAGAAAAAAAAAAAAAATGCAGTGATTGCATAGCAGTTGCCAGACGATCATTGTGGCAATGTCAGTTATGCTTGCAGCATTCACCAAATTAAAGCCACAACAAAAGGACCCCCAAAATCAGAGCCAGGTCTCTGTGTGTATGTTGCGTTAAATAACTTAGGCAGAGTTGGGAGAAGGAAAAAAAAAAAAAACATACATTTTCTGAAATTGCTGGTCATTTCATCCCTTCTCCATTTTGGCCAAACCAGACTTTTTTGGATGTGATTGAGAAGTTCCTGTTAGAGGATTTCTGAGAAGATTCAATTGTTTTAGTGAGTAGAGAATTTTTCCTGGATCTTCCATGACAAACATGGCTCTGGTTTTGTAAAGTTACCCGAAACTTAAATTGTACGATGTCACTCAGTGATTGTTTTACATCTTGAACATGACTGAGACTTTGAATTGACCTCTCACTCAACTTGAGCCAAGTTGACCTGGTGTGAGAAAATTCACAATTCAAATTATTTTTGAAGATCCACCATTTGTGAGCTCCACCAGACATTTTTGCCTGAATCCCACTCCACCCTTTTTGGACCGTTAACAAAGGTAAGAACTGTAATGTTACTGGACTGTAATGTTACTGGCCCATGTCAAAGAGAAGAGAGACAGATTTCCAGAAAGAGCTGGAAATCTCTTTCTGGAGCTGGAAAGAGCTCCAGAAAGCTCCCAGTGTTTTGAGCTAATGAAAAATCAAATTAAGATATAAGAACCTGAAAAAAAAAATCTGTTAAATAAGTAGTTTCCTAAACTAAATAAAAACATTGTTCTTTTAAATTCAAGGTAGAACCAAGTCACATCACACTGATAAAAACATTGAGTGGTTGATAAATATTAGCCTGAATGATTAACTACAAAGTAACAAAATTTTATATGGTGCTAATTTGTCCTCAAAATATTGGTATCATTAAACTCTGCTATGAATGAGCATTTAGATATGTTAAATATTTTATGTTTATTAAATTAGTAATACAATATTAAATTGAAAATTTTAACTCCTCCTGCACAACACATAAAAAGAATGTGTGATTCAGGACCGATGTCTGTTTTCACAATATAAGAGCATTATAAACCATGTCAGGACAGAATTGATGTTGTCCCACTTCCTAAAGGGAATGTCGTGTTTCCTGGACATATATCACCCTCTACCTGATAACTGAGGTGGGTGGAGAAGAAATGGGCGTGAGAATTGATGAAGCAATGAACTGGCCTGGAGCGTCTTTAAAAAAAACCTGGAAGTTTAAGGTTTCTAAACTTCTATCTAAATTAAATACTTAAAATGTTGAGTCTATTTTTACCACTTGCTTCTCTACCTGATACACCATCGTGAGTGTAATCTTGGATTTTCTTTCTGCAATTCTGAATTTCCTGCATATTTTATTTAGAAATCCTCTCAGTCAGGTAAGACTGGACCTAACTTCTGTTTCACTTCATTTTGGCTTCACAACAAATCTGTTGTGTACAGTTTGAGTGTGTTTCTAAAAACCAGACAATGACCAAGTGAACAACTGACTCTAACAAACTATATGCAACTGGGCCACCTATGTCTGCGACTGCAGACGGAGGGCTGATATTCTGAAGCAGGATCTTAAAAACACTCGTTAAAAGCAGCTCTGCAAAGAGGCCATGGTTCCTGCAGCGAAAATATAAACAAAGAGAGGAATCCGCCTTAAACTGTTATGAGAACTATTAAAAAGGTTCCTGCAGCCTGAAACCACCTGTAATGTCACATTATCAGAAATTATTTTCTCATCTCTCCAAGCTTGTCCGATTTTATGAAGCTTTGGCTTTTCTTGCTCGTGGTGACATTTTATCCTCAGACTTGACAACTCCATTGGCAGCGCCTCCTATCAAGACGAGTTGAGTGAAGAATTAGTAATTATAGCAGATAAGCCGAGCTGCAGCAAGCAGGAAACACTGCAACTGTGCAGACTTACCCTTGATAGTTTCTCTTTTATGAGGCTTGCTCTTTGGGCTCACTGTCTTCTTCTTTGATGCTTGGTTTTGGCTGTGCTCTCTCCACTTTTTTAACTGGAAATTAATGAACTTCCACATCATCCAGGCCTGCGTCAGACAGATGGCTGATAGGCAGGTCATCCTGAGACAATACAGTTTACTTTATTTTACTCACATCTGGATGTTTGCTGAGTATTACACTGAAGCACTGAGAGCTTTTTCTTGGGCATACCTGATGGTGAGCACATTAAAGTTGCCTTCTGCCAAGGAAAAACCGTGGTTTTCCGTACGGGGCAGACCAAAACCAAAGGTCAGCACTGACAGCGTGAGGGTGAGGAGGCGGGCAATGACAAAAAGCAGCGCCCACAAGGTGAAGCTAGAACCAAAAATAAATGGTACTGTTAAATACCATTACCCCATATTAAAAAAAACTGAATGAGAATAAAACAAATACCCTTTTTGCTTGTTCTCGTCACTGAAGTAGAAAAGGCGTGAAGCGTGGAACAAAAGTTCGACCAGGTAGTGAGGGACCAGTAGCACCAGGCCCAGTCGGTGGAGGCTGACAAGACAAACAGGGATGGCAGTGAAGAATCAGCTAAAGATGGAAAACTCAACTTCCGGGTTCAAACACATTTTTTAGGATCAAGTTTCACACTTTTCTGTACTTGAATTTTTCTGATACATTTTTAAGATACCGATACAAAAGTTAAATAAGAACCTTTTATTGAAGTCCTGCTTTGAATACAGAATCTGTAAAAACCTGAGGATGAAGGATTGAATAGATGGCTAATGGTCAAATTAAATATAGGCTAGATGGACAGATGCATTGGAAGGGATGCATGGAAGGACTAAAGCAGATGTATTCAACCCCAGTCCTCAAAGGCTGCAGTTGGATAAGTCTCTGGTTCATCAATACATGGACGGAAAAAGAGATGGAGAGATCAAGATATGGATAATTTGATAATGAATGGACAGATGATTGGCACATGGAGTGTCAAAGGGGTAGATGGATGTTTTGATGGATGGAGTAACAGAGAAGGAAAGTTGTTTATTAAACAAATTAAATTTTGGTCCTTATTCCAAAATTTTGTGATGATTCTGATAATAACAATGGAAAAATGTAAGGTATGTTGCTTAGTTTTTAAGTACCGTACTGCTAAGCAAATAAACTTTCCTTGTTTAGGAAGATGGACAAATGGATG
Organism: Brachyrhaphis roseni; assembly: GCA_903066815.1. Lineage (NCBI taxonomy): Eukaryota > Metazoa > Chordata > Actinopteri > Cyprinodontiformes > Poeciliidae > Brachyrhaphis > Brachyrhaphis roseni. Next base: position 12,388 of record CAEFZY010017158.1, read on the forward strand.
GACAGATGGATGGACATGTGAACGAATGAATGAACAGGAGGGCAAATCGGTAAAAGGATGAGTGGTTGAATGGTCAAACTTCTGGATGAACAAATCAATAGATTGTTCAATGGAAGGTCGATTGAACTGACGGACGAATGGATACAATGTGAACTAAAGTGAAGCATTAAAATGTACCACCTTCCATAAGCAGTAACTACAGAACAAGCCTGTGGGCTCGACAGCATCCCTGCATCTGAAATCAATAATGCTGAAGGAAAGAAGATGAACAAAGAGAACAGACTCCAAAGACTGCAACAGTGAGGTCTGAGGTCAAAAAGCTTTTAGAAAGCATCTGGTGTTGAAATCTACAGGCCAGGAAAAGGTGGCTGACCTGACTTTAAAAATGAAGAACATAATATGAGTGCATGTACGGAGAAGAGGGTACTGCAGTAACGGAGCAACTATTACAACTTCATGAGTAATTAATTACAGAGAGCAGATTAGTGTCAGTCAGAAGCCTTGTTGTCCGGATGTTAAGCTTTAATGACTAAAATCGTTCAAACTATCTCTTCAGAAGCTGCTTAGAGATCATAGGACTGATTTAATGAAGGTATTTTTCGTCTTGTAAAAATCTCAAAGCAAATAATTACCCCTCTGACTTACTTTAAAATGTAGGCACCAGAGATGTGGACAACATAAAGGCAAATGTAATAAAGCTGGCGGGGGATGTCCTCCTATGGAAATTAAACAGACAAGGAGAGTTATTGTTAGTATAAGCAGAATTTCACAAAAGCATAAAGGTAGGTAAACACAGCTAAGCTGGAAACAAAAGCATATTTGAGTTTGAGTGTTTTTTTTTTAATTTTTGTCAAAAGATTGTTTTAATTAACCAAGTGGTAAAATTACATTTATTTTTAAGGCTTTATGGGATATCCACATCTAAACAATATGACAGGGTAATTAAAATATTTAAAAATAAAACCAAGACACTTATTTGGTCCCAACTTACGTTGATATGTTATATGTTTAAAGGCGATAAAAAAAGCAAAAAGATCAGTCTAAACAAACTTGATAAAAGTAATCTTAACAATAATCTTTTTATTATTATATAATGATGAAATGCTGTTATTAAAAATAAATCAAATAAAAAAAATAAGCACAGACCAAACTCACCTTTCGTACTTTTTGAAAGTACAGCTCAGGAAGTGCATGGAACCAATAGGCAATTTGGCAAATGTAGAAGAATTTAACCTGAAAACTAAAGAGAAAATAGGTTGAGCAATAAACAAGAGACTAAAGCACATTAGTTCTATTTTATACATGTAGAAGATTTTTGTTACTACTAATTAAAATTCAGAGAAATGCAGAGACAAGCTTAGAGACGAATAAACAAATTTTGAATACCAAAAAACCCCCAAAACAGAACACTTTGTTTAACAAAAGGAAAAATTCTGGAAGAAAGCAATTTCAAACTGTGCTTCATCAGAGTTACTTTTAAATAAACTTTTCATTCCACAGTGTGACCTTATACCACAAACCTCTCAAAGGCATCTTTACTTACACCATGTTAGTGTGTGGGTACCCCTCCCATAAGAAAGTGGGATTTGTTGCAAACTCCTCCTGTCAAAGTAAAAAGTTAAACCCCCATAAAGATGAAGCCTCGTACGACATGCAATAATGTTTTTGTGACTCCTGAGCCTTGTACCGCTGTTAGGATGCTGCAGCCCCAGATAAAGGAGAACAGGTAGAACGCTGCTAGCTGGCCAGACTCATTAAACTTGCTGTGTTTGGTCTTCGACAGGTGCAACCTCCTATTAATTTTCTGAAATAGAGAATAAACACACAATACGAACATAATTATACAGAATGCAGATCATTATAAGGCTGTGGGCAGTAGCTATGAGTGAACAGTGCATGGCAAGTTCATGAGAAATTCAACTGGAAGCAATAAACTAACAGCTTCTAGTGGTGGCCTGGTTAAAATGAAAATTTCCATAATCTAAATCAACTCAAACTTACCAAATACATTTTTTTTTTTTTTACACAGACATTAATAAATAAATAATCGCTCCTGGTAGACTTTGTGAGCAACATGTACACTCTTTCTTCAAAAGTAAAAATAAACTAAAATGATTATAATAGGAAGGTTTTGGGCTTCATTTGTTTCAAGTTGAGTAGATTCACTTGAATTTGCATTAGTCCACATAGCCAAAAGCATGGTTCCATAATAACGAAATAAGAAAAGCCTGACGCTTCTCTACTGCAGGTAATAAAATGTCTGCTAAGTACTTTACAAACCCAGCTTAAAAAACTCCCCAATAAAACCTACAGTGTCATTAGTTCTCTTAATTTTAATAATGCATGATCTTTAAAATGTAATAGTAGTTTCTTTTACCTCCTTTTGAAACAACTGCATTTGTTATACAAAAAGCACAAATTAATAAAGAAAAATAAGAAAAAAATGCCTGAGTAAATTTTTTTTTCTGATAAAAAAACCCCATGTTTTTCAGAACAAGAGCAGTACAACCAAAATTAAAAGCAATAGTGTGACATTAAAAAACAATCTTAAAACATTCCATTTCAAACAAAGTACATTGCATATTTCTGTGTGGAAAGGAGGCGTATGAATGATTGCAAGCACATACAAATAGAAAAATCCAATCACAAAACTCATGAATCGGCCCTTTGAAGTGAGGTGTGCTGAGAAGGGTTCTTTCAGAAAGGAGCTGGATTACTGCAGTATGAACAGGTTCATCTGATAGCATTTTAATAAATATACAGAAAACAGTCTTATGAAGAGAGAAGGTACGTTTTAAAGCATGTTCCACTTTTTTATATTAGAATATTTGAATAAAAAAAGCCTGCCATGCTTTGATCATTTTGGATAAAGGGAAAAGAAGAAAAAAATAGACTGTTTTTAGGCGAATAAAACTTCCATCAGTCCTTATGAGTTACTTAAAAAGATAAATATATGTGACGTTTTTCCTCAGGCATACATTTTTGATAAACAATTCGTGAGAAAAGTGGCGTCGAACTGTACTCACATCGAGAATATATTCTTGAATCAAGGCGTGAAGGATGACTGCTATGAGCAGGTAGAAAAACACTGTGGCCACATCTTTAGGGCCGTACTGGTAAAGGTTTACTGGCTCGCTTTTCTCGTCTGCAGAGAGAAGGAAATTAGATTATTAAAAATAACCTAAAGGTATGAGAATTAAAGTGGAATTAAGAAACAGGAATGAGCGGAAATGTAGCAAACAATCTTACCGAGAACTTGAGTTACATTGTACTGGACTGTGATGAACATGATGGCAAACTTTGCCGTGACCTGGAGTGATAAGAAATAATCGGAATTAATTTTATCGCTTCAGTTTTCATCGCTGATGTTTTTAAAATCACTTTGTGCCCTACTTAGCTTCCTTGGATACAAACCAAATACTTTTTTTTTTTTAAAAGATTGCCATGTATCATTAAATGTATCCATGTTTTTTCAAACTTTTTTTCCCTATGAATGCAAATTGGCACCATGACAGATTTAGATCACTATAATTAGACAAGATTCTGTGTAGCTGCTTTAATACAATCCTCTACTGATGTTCCCTGAACACAAAGTGCTCTACTTGCTTTGAAAGACATCAGTAACATCAGTTCTCACTAAACATAAATATTCAACAGTTTTCTGAGCTTTTAGCTTGTTAAAGGTGGGTTTTAATTATTGAAGTCACTTTAGGGAAATAATAAAACATAACATTTGAAAGGATTGGAAACCAATTAAAAAACGGAGTTTGAATGGGAATAGGTGGTAAGATCCAATAAATCCACTGTACCATATAGTCAAGATTACCCTCAACCGAGTGAAACTGTCAAAGCTTACCTGCCTGCTCATTTAGCAGCGTGTGTGTGATTTCAGCAGCTCTGAAAGAGCCTGACTTCACAAATTATCATAATTGGGACCTATAGAGATATCCAGGAGCTGCCTGGAGGGGTAAATAAGGGAGGAGGTACATCACTCCTGCCACAATTACATCTTGTGGGTTGTGTGTGTGTTGCACTTTAAATTAAGTATGTAAAAATTACATTTATAATGAGAATAGTTTAATTTAAAAATAGATCGTAGAAGTCTGACGGATGCATCTGGGGTGCGCACAGGTTAGTGAGGGAAAAGCTATTTGGTTTTACTCAACCGTGGCGGAGTGCTTGTCAGCTTTAGTTGCAGCCTCCAGACAGACATTCAGTCTGATCAACTTGCTGACCAAAGCAATGGTTAGCTACAGTGGAAGGCGGTGAATCAGCAGAGAGAGCCAGCGGGCCTCCTGCACATCTTCTTTGGCAATCAGAGACACATGAGAAGGGAAGGAGACACGCTAGCGCCCTGCTGCTGAGTACTGCTGTCATGTGAGCTAACACCAGCTAGCAGCGGTTAACAGCTCCACTCATACACCGAGTACCTCAAACATTAGGCCGAGGAGGATGATCATGGCCAAACAGGAAACCATGTCGGCGTGATTCTGGATCACAAACTCGTGGCTCAGCACCGGCGGGCTCTTGTTTTTCTTGCGGAACCCCATGGCTCATCGACACGACTCTGCCTCCCTCTGATTCCTCTGCTGCTGCTGTGGCCGCTGGCCTGTTCGTCTCAGCCGAAGGATGCTATCCCTGCGGGGTGAAGATCCCTCCGCTACAATCCGCAAACACAGACAACCGCTCGCTGCTGGGCTGTTTAAAAACAGTCATGAAGGAGCATCGCAACAAAGCACATCACCCACTTTCTTCCTCCTGCCTGCTAAAGTCAGATGAGGGGCCCTCCCACTTCAGAGCCCCATTCATGAACCGCCCCGCGTCGTTGACGTAGAAGGAGAACCCTACGCCGTGATGTCATCACGTACTTCACGTACGCGTTCTGTGTTTTAATGTTTTTGAAAGTGAAGAGATAACGATCAGGTTAGTACGAAAGAGGATTAGAGCTACTGATTTTTTTTATTACTTCATTTAATCTCAGAATCCTGATTTTTATGGCACCTAGGAGCAACCATCTTTAATGAGAGAGCTGTGAGTTGTGTAAGGAGGAGAATCGGGAGGGTCAAAATGAATTGTAATGACATTTTTACGTGACCTATTAACGTCAGAATACCCAGAAAGAAATCTGAATTCTGACTTTAATCTGGTCCAAATCATCTCCTATAGTTTTGACATCATACTCTATGCAGAAATAACAGAGACTACCCTTCTAAAGAGAATAGTTGTAAATTCAATTCATAAATACTTTGTACACCCCAAAGGGAAATTAAATGTAATAAATGAAGTTTCCTCAAAGTTGTCTTAGCTGCTGTGCAAGAATTATATCATGTAGCAGTAGGTATCACAGCAAATCTGAAAAAAGCCTCTGACTGAAAACGCTCTATTGTTGTATCATTTTAAGATTGCAGTAGTCTTTCGTCATCTTGATGCAGTTTTCCTTTAAAACAGAGGTTTTTTGTTGCTGAAGCACAAACTGACTCTCACTGTATTATTTTGAATTACTGTTGGCAATAATTCCTTTCATAAGAATATGAAAGGAGTATGCCTAGCCTGGTGCATATTTGTTTATGACCTCAAGTTGTCAAAGTAGACAGATCAGGTGGATTTGTGAGGTTTTTCACATCTTCAAATGGTATTTTTCAACTCAAAGGTCACCTACACTCCTAAGGAGGGGAGAGTGCATCAAAGAGCCTAATTAATAAAACATGTTTCTTTGCTTAGAGGGATACATCATTGGCATTTATCTTTTTTATTTATTAAATGTAAATGTACTGTATTGCATTAATATGCAATTTGATGACATTTAACAGTTTGCACACAATATCAGTTTAAATCTGCCTTTTGTAGTTCAAATTGGATTTGAATATGGACTAGAGCTGAGATGGCCTATGTTGTGAATTGGCGTTGCAGGAAGATTTTTCAGATTTTAGTTGTAAATGCGGAAAATGTATTTTTTCCCATTCCATTTCACAATTATTGACTACTTTTTTGGATTATAATGTTCTATTTCTATTTGAGTAAAAATATATTGATGTACTGCTTATCTTATCTGGAAACAAATTTTCGCTGCTATTCATAGCTTATTATTTTAGTCACTCTTCTTTTTTGTCCTTTGTTACAGTGACCGGAAGTTGCACTTGTGTTGGCATTACATTGGTGTCGCGTGAGAGGTATGTCCATTTACAATTCTTAACAGTTTTTATGCAAATATTTCAGTACTTATAAACATACATGTTTTAATCAGTTTAGATGTATTATTTTTAAGCCCATTGCTGTCCAAAGTTGTCAATGTAATGTTACGGAACAGACCTACGTAGCACATTTAGCTACATTTAGCTGCTCACAATTATTTTTAACCAACCGTTACTTAGTTTATTGTAAAAAAGAGTCACTATTTATTAATAAAATACAAGATTATTAATTTGTCTTTCGTACTTCGTCTTGAAATTAAACTTAGAGCCGATCATAACGCGTATATACTACATTTATTTCTGATATAAAGGTATTTCACTCAAAGGAATCGCTTGTAAACAGTAGAGGGCAGTATTAGACAGAGTGCATGCTACAACACTTGCTGGTGTGTGAAGGAAAAATGGCGCCAGTTTTTCTGAAATTCGCAGCCCGGCTAGCTCAGTCGGTAGAGCATGAGACTCTTAATCTCAGGGTCGTGGGTTCGAGCCCCACGTTGGGCGATCAAATTTTTCATTTTCTAGAATTTTAAATGCATGCTTCAGTTGTCTTAGTGTATATACGAAGAAAACTTAGCACAAACATATGATTGACCAGGCATGATTAAACCTGTTATTTATGGAGCAATCTTTCATTTCTTTAATGTTTTATGTTATTTAGATACCTTGCAACAATTCTGGGAGTATCTGTCAAACAATTATTCCCTCTTTTCCAATAACACAAGTCTTATTTTCTCAAGTTGAAAACTTATGAACTAAAAAAGCACTACAAATATTTAATAAAAGAATAACTGATAAGACAATCAAGTCAAACAGTTATGGGGGATGAGGAAAAACAATTGTGCTATAAGCAAACACAGGAAATAAATAGGAAATGTTTGAAAAACAATAACTACTAAATGTTTAACATCCAAACGTTGATTTAAACCTAAAATAATGGCAAATACATTTCAAACAATATATAGTGCCGATATATATAAACATTGGACATTGAAAAGTTTTGAATAATAAATATATTAGCAAATACATAAATAAAATAAATGTTAGTTTTCACTTAAAGTATATAAAAAACCAAAATATCTAAATGAATATACTTTACATATACTTTACAATATATGGACATGCTTCTCAGTAACACCCTTTTTTATGGGTCGTATGTAGGGCTGCTTGGTAGAACAGTTGTTAGCACTAAAATGTTACGATAATGTGTTTGGTTCAAATCCCGGCCTCCTTTTGCATGAAGTTTGAATGTTCCCTCTGGCTTCTTCAGGTTCCTTCCACAGTCTAAAAACATGCATGCATGTAAATTAGTCTCTCTAAATTAGCAGAGAGTTATTGGTGGTTAATTCTGTGTGTACTTGTGATGGATTAGTGACATATCCAGAGAGAGTACCTCACCTCTTGCCCAATGACAGCTAGAGAGAGGCACCATCCCCCCCACAACCCTGAAATGATAAGTGGGCGTAGACAATGGATGGATGCTCTAATGTATTGTTGCAAGAGACTTCATTTGAGGGTTTTATTAGCTGTAGACTATAGTAATCAAAATGAAATTAAATGACTGTTTGAAATATATCACTCTGTGTAATTAGTTTGCTGATTTTTAAATTAAATTACTGAAATACAGGGAGTTTTCAATGATTTTCTTATTTATTGAGATTTACCTATATTTGCTCCAATCCCTTACAGAGCATAATATTGTCACAAAATATGCTGTCAGTTTAGTGTGAGGTTTTTATTGGGATTTATATCCACAACATGTTTGATCCTACCCCCCATTAAAAGCTATGTCATCATTAAACAAACATTACAGCCGTGTGGAAATGTCCTGAAGTCCCAAAGAGGCAACAAAAATAAGGTACAGGAAAACCTAATTAATCTACCATTAGCAACTGAAATGCTAATCATAATTCAGATGTTGGATACATACATTTTTGTTTGGTTGTCTACCTCTGGGTGACCTTTTTAGTTGCCAAGGTTATGACTTCAGTAACTATATTGAATTATGTTTAAATGTCATGTTAGTTTATTTGATTACCTTCACAACAAACTGTAGTGTAAGCCAGTGTAGATCATTTATCACTTGCAGCTTAATTCCCCCTTTTTGCATTCTTAATAGGTGCAGAGCAGTGGCTTCTTCTCCCCCCCTCCGAGTCTAGAGGAAGCAGAGTGGGAGGGAGGAGTTTAAACAAAGGCCCTCTCCACATTAAAAATGGAGGCTTGTTCAGGGAAGCCATGGTGTCCTGCTCCTAACAGACCACAGGCTGACAGTTTCACTCTTTTAATCCTCTACTGAGAGAGCTGCCGACAGATTCTCCTCCTGGACTCTTCAGAACACTCTCACAAAGGGTTTGTATGTCAAAAATGCTCCTCTTAATCATATATTTGTGTGGATTTAGACCTAGCTCTGTGCTCATTTTTCTTCCCCTGCCTCTGACTCTCACAGAGCTGCCCCTGCCTGCACTGAACAAAGATAATTACTCAGGAAACATTTCGGCCAATCAGGCGCGGCCTTGTATCTCGCCTGCGAGGGAGGCGACCAGTCAGGATCTGGCTAACATCGCCGGGGCCTGATCGCCTTGCCTGAAGAGCGGAGCCTTCCCCGGCTGAGGGCTGAGAGTGTCCTCCATGTTTTATAAGTGTTGACATAATATTGTGTCAGGCAGCCATGCATCCACAGAGGTAAGCTCTGTCTTTTTTATCTCAGCCTTCTGATAGCAACATGGCTTCCTTTCTTGTTGTCGTGCTGACTTGTGGGGTTTCTCATGATGAATGTGCACACCTTTAAAGTCAGCTTAGTGTGCAGCAGGAGGAAGAGGAGGAGGAGCTGGGCTGGATTGGAGGCCTCGTCAGGCCTCTGCGCCTTCCACAGGGGTTTTTTAGGGTTGGGGGGTTGGGTAACAACTCTCACCCTTGCTCTCTCTCTGTGTCTCAGGGTCACATGTGTGCCCCAGACAGCCAGGCTGCCATACAGCAGGCAGATCCCACCATGGCAAATCCTTTTTTTTTTTCCTGTGTATAAGGCAAAAGAGAGCTTGATCTAAAAGTTGCGCTCTCATCTCCTTGCTTCTGCTGCTGCTCTCGTGTTGTAGCCTGGCAGAGAAACAAGGGGGATGGGCATACTATGTACCCCCCGTACATAGTATGGGGGTACTATGTACCCTGTGCAAGTATACTTGCTCTGCTCTCGCTTCTTATCTTATGCCAGGCCCAGGGAGGAAGAGCAAGTGGCAACATACGTGTTTGGAAGAAGTGAAGGTAGTTCAGGACAAAACTTAGAGCAGTTTAAAATATCCTGAAACTGAAATCTGCATGACTTTCTGTTTGTTGACACAGGAGTTTCTAATCTTCACCCTGCTCAAAGAATGACTGCAGCTTCAAACCTGTTTTTGAACCCGTCTTTCCCACCAGTCTAATATTTAGAGCTGAAAAACACTAGACGGGACTTATTAGAATCATGGGCCTTGAGGTTTCCGCCCCTGACTTCTTCAACTGTACTGTGAAGCTGCTTCCTCCACTCTCAGACACACACACATGCTCACACACACGCATACACAGTGGCCATTTTGTGTTCAGAGAGCTCATGTTGAAAGAACTTTACCCTCCCTTTTACAGATCAGACACCAGGACAAAGAAACAACACAAGATTTAAGAGGATCTATGTATTATGTAATATTTAAACATCTGAACAGGATTTAGAAAGAATTTCAGTGATTGGATCTAATCTTTGTTAGGTTGTTTTTCTCGTCCTACTCTTGCTGCTTTCAATTTTTTTTGTAGCTTTGAACACATAAACAAAAAAGCCAGCTAGGTTTGTCTTCAACTAGAGATCCAATGTAGGAAGTCGGACAAAGGTAAGACAGGTTATTTTATATTAAAACATCTCAAAATGACTTCTCTAAAAACCAAAAAAAAATGATGTAAAAATTATGAAACAGATTGCTCAAAATGTAAGCAAATGCTTCGTTGTGTCATGCTGTATTTATCAGAACATAGGCAGAACACCATGTTACGTCATGTAACACCCTTATAGCAATCTCAGCTGCGTGGGGGAAACAAAGAGGGATCTCTTTCTCTTGTGGGCTGACATGAGGCAGTTTTGATCTACATAAACCCTGAAAATAGGAACGTTACAATCAGAGAGGGTTTTCTGGCCTGCGACTAATTCACCTTGTAAAATCAAAACCAAAAGTCTAACTTTTACTGGCTTGATTATTAGGTAACGAAAGCATGTCGTGTAATTTTCTCACTGGTAGTGAGATAAGTCGGGGAACCAATCTGGGCCTCCTTCTGAGGCAACAAGGTGACAGATGTTGAATAGTAGAGCCATACAGTGGTGTGAAAAAGTGTTTGCCCCCTTCCTCATTTCCGGTTTTTTTGCATGTTTGTCACACTTAAGTGTTTCGGAACATCAAACCAATTTAAAAAATAGTCAAGCACAACACAAG